>MJUU01030604.1:0-24936 GCA_002080025.1 Modiolus philippinarum
ATGTACTAAAGGTCCTTAACAATGATTGCTCATTTCGATCCGATCCGACAAAAAACATGGCCGCCAGCACGGAACATGGTTTAACATTGGACTCTATGGGAAAATTAAGAAATAAAACATGGCCACCATACTATTTTGTCATTATAACATGGGCTTGAGTTGTTTTTGCAAATATTTTATCCCGAGCGTTAGCGAGGGGTAAAATATGCTTAAACAACGAAAGCCCATGTTATAATGACAATATAGTATTTGACGGGTATGATTTATTTCGATTCTAATATTTCACCCATTTTATATCCGAAGCGAGCGGCGACTATCTAATGGTTCCGTAATATTTTGATTTTGATAAACAAACTCGCTGACAAAAAACTTTCCACAAATACAATAAAAACTTACTTTTTGTTTGATTTAATTGCTATTTTAACTGTAGAAAATGCCTCAAGTCCTCTTAATCTCCATTCAAACTTTCCAACCAACGCTGCTTACGAACCGGACATTACGATTTTATTTGTGGCGTCACAAGTAGGAAAATTAAAGTTTGTCCCGAACATTGCCTTTTCAAGTAGAAAAAATTCCATAATGAATTTCGGAAACAAATTTAATTAAAAATTTGTTAGTGGATGGTAGATTTTGACAGTTAAAATGAAAGAAATATAGATTCAAAATATGCAACAGAAACTGTGCATCTTTTGCGCATGTGCTAAGAGTGTTATATTGGTATTATAACATGTCTCTATTTACAAAGCTAATACAGGAAGCCATATAAGAATCACATTTTCATCTTCTGCTCTGAAACAGCTGAAGCAAATTCAACCAAACTTGATAAGAATGATGTACTAAAGGTCCTTAACAATGATTGCTCATTTTATTCCAATCCGACAAAAAACATGGCCGCCAGCACTGAACATGGTTTAACATTGGACCCTATGGGAAAATCACATTTTCATCTTCTGATCTGAAACGGCTTGTTCGGGATGCCGTTCATGAGACGTTCGCGTTACCGCATTTATCCTATTGTAACGCCAGACTCCTTAGGACGAACTGAGATTATTGTACACAAATCTTGAAAATCATTACAAGTATCAGTAGTAACAGTATTGCTTATTTTCGCCACAAAAGTCCGATTCTACCACTCTACGATATTGGTGCCGTGACCAGGATGAGTTCCAAGCTACGCTCAATACGTGCAGGACATAAAAGTGTTATTTCAAGACTTTTGAAAAAGTTTGGGGATATTCGAGACAACGGAAGTGAATCCGTGGACACTCAGGAATTAACAAAAATTCAGAACAATCTTTTGAAGAAACAGGAATTGCTACAGAAACTAAATGAAGAAATTCTTCAGGACATTGAGGAAGAAGACATAGAAGCTGAAATAGTCGAGTCGAATGAGTATGCTTACACATCAGATGGGAAAATTTCAGAAATTCAAAATTTAATTCTTGTCAATACGTCATCACTAAATATAAATGCAACAAATTTTATAAGTTCAAGAATAGAATCTACGTCCAGAGTTCCTACACAACCCGCCCTAGCTCAGCCCGCACAACAGGGACCCAGTTTTGTCCATCCAGAGATAGATACCCAACAGAATACATGTAACTCAAATTTCCGTGAGTCAGATTATCAATGTTCACGTAGTTACACCAGAGTAAATGAGTACAACAAATTACCCAAGTTAAACCTTACAACTTTTGAAGGAAATATAATGCAATGGCAGTCATTTTGGGATTCATATGAGACATCAGTTCATGAAAATCCAACTCTTAGCAACGTACAGAGATTCAATTATTTGAAATCTCTTCTATATGATGAAGCTCTGAAAACCGTCACAGGATTTGCACTTACACATGGTAATTATGAGAAAGCTATATCTTTGTTACGGGAAAGATACGGTCAGTCACATGTAATTAGACACAAGTTTATGCAAGCGCTGGTTGATATTCCAGCCCCTAAATACTCAATTACTAGCATGAAAAACTACTATGATGAAATAGAGATGCACATTAGAGGTTTGGCGTCATTAGGTCAAAGCGAAGAGACTTATGGAGCGTTTTTTGTACCTATTATTTTAAACAAACTACCCGGTGAAATCCGCAGAAATCTTGCTAGACAGTATAAATCAACAGACTTACAGTTAAGTGAACTACGTCGTGGAATTTTTATGAACTTATTATCATCCTTCCCCATGGTTATATCAGCCTGCAGAGCCTTTCAGCAAAAGCCGTATCTGGTTGACCCGGATATATCAGAGGTTGACCTGGATATATCAAGGGATTCTCCCAAAGTTTCAAAGGCAATAATTTTTTTTCAAGGTTTCAAACAAAATCAAATTTGTAACAATAAACATCTATTGTATTTGCTCTTTCCGATTAGGTATTCAGAACAGAATCATGATTACACAAATAGATAAACTAGATGTGAGAAAAATTGTAGAAACTAGGTCGTTGATATATCCTGCACAGCTTTGACGTTTTCACATTATGACGTCATAAAAGCTCCAAGCAACGATAGAATGTCGTAACAACCAAAGGTTGCGGCAAAATTCAAAATCGACATTATTTAGAGAATAATCAATTTCGGTTCTATTATGCTTCCTGTAAGAAACTGCATTAATAGTGTCTAATATACTATTTTGGCATAGTGTACCTACAGCCATGTACTATGCCTGTCACATGACTTGGAGGGCGGAGCTACAGCGTTGTCAATTAAATAGTGATAAAAAAATCTTACTTGTCATAGAAATCAACCTTAATTTAGTAATATTTCTCTTAAAGTAAAGTTTTGACCCCACTTGTGACTATTCATTTTACTTATCTCTACATTTTATATCATAAAATAAATGAATTTTTGAGATCCGGCATAAAAAGTTATTTTCAAATTTTCATGACATCATGCAATTATTTGAAATATAGGAATTTAAACTGACAGTTACGAAATGAAATGAACAACAATTCTTAACTTGGAAATTGTAATCAAAAGATGAAAATAAATGACACAGTCAGCATAATAATGATAATAACATTGTGTTTAGCAATGACTATGCCAAAATAGTGGTCAGGGTTGAATACACATAGTGCACGACCCTCCGGGTCGTGCACTTTGGTCTCAACCCTGACCACTATTTTGGCATAGTCATTGCTTAACACAATGTTATTATCATAATGTTATCGGGCTCTTGACAGCTATATATCGTAAAATATCAACCCGTGAGCCAGAATATGAAGCACAGGGGCGAGTGAGCGTAGCGAACGAGCCCCAAGCTTCATATTCTGGCGAGCGGGGTGATATTTTACAATACCTCATCTGTCAAAAGCCCGATAACTTGTTTATCATCCTTTATTTTGCAGTTTAGATTTGTAATTATTGAACTGAGGTTTCAAATTCTCCCAAAGTTGCGCGGGAAATTCGAAATACATGCCAATCTCGCCTTTTCAGCAATTTTCAGCTTAAAAACATGTTTTGTAGTTTTGTATCATTTTATTGGCAAAGGTTTTGTAACTGGGTGAATATTTTGACCAAAATACTCTAAATAATGTCGATTTTGAATTTTGCAACAACCTTTGGTTGTTACGACTTTCTATTGTTCCTTGGAGCTTTTATGACGTCATAATGTGAAAACGTCAAAGCTCTGCAGGATATATCAACGACCTAATTTCTTCAATTTTTCTGACATCTAGTTTATCTATTTGTGTAATCATCATTCTGTTCTGGATACCTAATCGGAAAGAGCAAATGCAACAGATGTTTATTATTACAAATCTGATTTCGTTTGAAACCTTGAAAAAAAGTTATTGCCTTTGAAACTTTGGGAGAATCCCTTGATATATCCAGGTCAGCTTCTGATATATCCAGGTCAACCAGATACGGCTTTTGCGGAAAGGCTCTGCAGGCTGATATAACCATGGGGAAGGATGATAAACCCAATTACAAAACCTTTGCCAATAAAATGATAAAAAAACTACAAAACATGTTTTTAAGCTGAAAATTGCTGAAAAGGCGAGAATGGCATATTTAAATATCTATAATCTGGTTTGTTCAAATCATGTCACATGACATTTGGGATTTCGCTGGGTCAACCGGCTAGCGTTGGGTCGCATGGGAAGGTCTACCAGTTAACAAGAAAATTCGATATAATATAACAGTTACCACCCTAGATTGTGTGTGACCCAGCGGTTTCTCTCCCTTCGAAATTAAGGTCACCCTCGAGCAAGCTCTCGGGTGACCTTAATATCTCGGGGAGAGAAACCGCTGGGTCACACACTATCTAGGTTGGTAATTGTATAGTATTTCGAATTTCCCGCGCAACTTTGGAAGAATTTGAAAATTCAGTTCAATAATTACAAATCTAAAATGCAAAATAAAGGATGATTAACAAGTTATCGGGCTTTTGACAGCTGATGTATTGTAAAATATCACCCCGCTCGCCAGAATATGAAGCTTGGGGCTCGTTCGCTACGCTCACTCGCCCCTTTGCTTCATATTCTGGCTCACGGGTTGATATTTTACGATATATTGCTGTCAAGAGCCCGATAACATATACATATCATGGATGCGGGGAAAACTTTAGATCAGATTGAGCAACCAACAGCAACTGCTGCATTTTTGACAAATACCAGGTTGAAAATTCGCACTGGAAAAGGTAGTGACTACGGCTACGTGACAAGAGTCATCAGAAATACAAGTAACATTAAACCTAAGCCATTATGTGCATTTTGTAAAGAGTCTCACTCGTCCGTAAATTGCACCAAAGTACCTGATTACAATGCCCGGATGTTAATAGTAAAAAGAGACCGCTTATGTTTCAACTGTTTAGGACATCATAGTTTATCCGCAAGTAAATCAACAAAAACTTGCAACAAGTGTAAGAAGCGTCACCACACTAGTATTTGTAAAGACAATGGTCAGACAGATGAAAACAATAAAACAACGGGAGATGTGAATGTAGGCACAATACAACACAATGGGAAGGAATCGGACACCGTTTTACACTCACAATCTTTGGGACATGTATTATTGAAGACAGCCGTCAACCCAGTAAGCGCAGGACACGACATTCAAGATGCAAACATATTGTTTGATGAAGGGGCACAACGTTCATTTATCACGCAGGAATTAGCCGAGAAACTGAAACTTAAACCCACAGGAACTGAAAGCGTAAATTTATCAGGATTCGGAGACACCGCCGACACTACTAAAGTTCGCCATTTGAAAACGGGATTGATTTATTTGATGACTAAAGAAAGTAAACTACCGATCCGAGTTTTGATCGTACCAGAAATCGCAGCGCCAATGAGAACTTATGTACGCCAAGCAGCAAATCTAGCATACTTATCGGGAGTTAAATTAGCACATCCAATTACAGCAGATGAAACTTTGAAATTTCAATTCTGATAGGAGCCGATTACTATTGGTCAATTGTTGAGAATCATATAATCAGAGGAGAAGGTCCCACAGCTGAACAATCAAAGATCGGATACTATCTGTCCGGAACTCTACACACACGTGACTTGGGAACTGATACGTATCAGAGAGCTTCAATGATGACGTTATGATAGCAAGAAAACCTGATGAATGCGACCTTGAGAAATTTTGGAGGATAGAGTCTATTGCCAACGAGAAATCGGACGCTCAGTTTAACGACTATAAGGAGTTTCAGAGACATTATGAAGACAATCAAATACGTTACCATGACAACAGATACTTTTTAACGTTACCATGGAAAGAGGATCACCCTACGTTACCTACAAACAAAGCTATTGCACAAAGAAGGACTGAGTATGTTGTTAAAAAACGAAGCAAAGAACCAAAATTACTGGAGAAATATGGAGAAATCATGGCTGAGCAAGAGAAAAGGGGTTTCATAGAGAAGGTTGATAATATTGATGTGACAGATGAATCGAGCAATCTCCATTACATCCCACATCACGCTGTGAGAAAAGATTCAACTACTACACCAATTAGGGTGGTATTTGACTGCAATTGTAGAGCAACACCAGATTCACCTAGCCTGAATGACTGTTTGATGACTACTCCACCCGATTTGAATGATTTAGTTGGTATACTCCTGAGATTTCGGTTGCATAAATTTGCCGTCAGTACCGACATAGAGAAGGCGTTCTTAAACGTTGGATTAGAGAAACAAGATCGTGATGCTACACGTTTCTTCTGGTTCGATACGCCCACTGATCCATCATCTCCTTTATCAACTTACCGATTTAAGTCTGTATTATTTGGGGCTACGTCATCGCCATTTATACTGAATGCCGTTCTTCATAAACACTTTAGAGAAAATCCGTGCGAATGGACCGACTCTTTAATGAGTGATTTATATGTCGACAACATAATCTCCAGTTTCTCGAAAGAAAGTTCATTACTAGACTATTTCAATACATCAAGAGACTTATTCGCTAAGGCAGGTTTTAATTTGCGCTCATGGGCCTCCAATTCATCTTGCACTTTCAAGTAACGCACTAGACAAAGATAACGCAGTAAAAGTACTTGGATTAAGATGGGACACTTATGAGGACACGATTTCACTCGCCACACCGGAGTTCGCCGACATTGAAGATGCTTTTCTTACAAAGCGAGAGATTTTACGCCAGTCGTCAAAGGTCTATGACCCACTTGGTTTTATCAGCCCAGTAACCGTCCGTAGTAAAATATTAATGCAAACTTTATGGGAAAAAGGACTAGATTGGGATGAACCGCTTAATTATGAAATTACAACAGAATGGAACTACATACTAAGAGGCATTGTTAGTTGTTCACAGATTGAGATTCCAAGACCATACTTCACAGAAAATTACTCTGACAGTACTGAATTACACATTTTTACGAACGCTAGTTTGAAAGCATATGGAGCCTGTGCATATTTAGTGAATGGAAACAAGTCCACACTTATCATTTCAAAGAATCGAGTGGCACCGTTGAAAAAATTGACCATACCGAAATTAGAATTAAGCGCAGCATTGATAGGTGCAAGGATATTGAGAAGTTTGAAAGCATACTTAAGTATTACCAGCGTTACATTATGGAGTGACAGTCAAATCACGCTAAGTTGGCTTACTACTAAGCGACAATTACCAGTTTTCGTCCGAAACCGAGTAAGCGAAATAAACGAGATCACCAAGGAACACCAGTGGAGGTACTGCCCAACAGATTCAAATCCCGACGATATGCTGCCCCGGGGAACAACCGCTACAAAATTATTACAGTCAGATCTATGGTAAAAGGACCCGCATGGCTCACTGATGAAAGTAAATGGCCGCAGTGTTGAAAATTCAAGAATCTCACATTCTAGAGACACACATCAAAACACAACAATCAACTAGTAAGTCAGAGGAACAGCAAACTACCAATTATAATGAAAATTTAAGCAAAGTCATGGATATAACACGTTATGCGTCATACCAAAAACTTCAGCGTATAACAGCATTTGTATACCGATTCATCTACAACTGTAAAAATGGAGAAAAAATGACAGGAAATCTTAGTATTCAGGAAATTCAGAATGCGTCAATGGCATGGATTCGAGATACACAATTGCGTAATTACCCAGATGTGATTGAAAACTTAGAGAACAAATCGGAGAAACGCAGTTTAGTGAAGCAGCTTAAATTATATATGGACAACCTAAACATTATCCGTTGCGGCGGGAGAATTAACAACGCACCAATTGATGACTCGGCGAAGTTTCCTATACTTTTACCAAACAAGGACGAACTTTCAAAATTAATTGTGATGGATGCACATATTAGAAACTTTCATTCTGGCCTAGAAAGTACAGTCACATTTATCAGACAATCTTACTGGATTCCGTCGATTAGACAATGTTTGAAATCTTTGATTCGCAAATGTGTTACTTGCCGTAAAATTACTGGAAGACCATATCAGACACCAGACCCACCACCACTACCGTCCGACAGACTTAAGGATTCGCCACCGTTTACTGTAACCGGTGTAGATTTCACGGGTGCATTAAATATAAGGACAAAGAACAATGATACCAGTAAGGTATATATTTGCCTGTTCACCTGTGCGAACACAAGAGTGGTACATTTGGAAATTGTCGAAGATCTTACAGAACAGATATTCAGCCATTGTAGGTGTTTGCTGTTATCCTGTTTTTTGTAATTCATATTAGCATTTCGGAGATTCACCAGCCGCAAGTCATAACCGAAAGTCATGATTTCCGACAACTGTTCTACATATACTGCAGCCGCGACAGTAATTGAAAGCCTTACAAAATCAACAGTTCTACAAGAACAACTTAATACATATGGGACTCAGTGGAAATTTATTCCAAAGCGTGCGCCTTGGTACCTGTGGCTGGTGGGAAAGACTGATCGGCTTAACCAAAAATTGCATTAAGAAGGTATTAGGGCGTGCACTAGTCACCGTACCAGTGCTAGAGACTATTGTTACAGAGATCGAGTCTATACTTAACGATCGACCATTAACACATGTATGTATCAACAGACTCTACAGACGAAGAACCGCTCACACCATCTCATCTTCTTTATGGAAGACGTATAAGGACCCTGCCGTATTCAGGGACAGTAGATTTCAACTATGAACAAAATGTGAAAAACCTTACACATTTAACAGCAAATAGACAATCGTGTATTCAGTCACGTATTATAAACGATTTTTGGAATAGATGGAGACATGAATACCTCACATCACTTAGAGAACATCACCGGAACAAAGGAGCCAACACACAGACAATCAAGGTTGGGGATATCGTGCAGATCCATGATGACAAATCAAGGAATATGTGGAATACAGCGATTATTGTGGAGTTAATTCGTGGAAAAGATGGGCTATGTAGATCTGCTATTTTACGTGCAAAAAGTGGTACAACGTCTAGACCAATTAGCAAGTTATATCCGCTTGAACTTGAATCAGCCGACATAAACAAATCTAGTGACAATAATTGTACATTAACCAGAAAAGCAAAGGCCGAAGCCAAACAGAAAATTAAAAACTGGACAAATTCTGGTTAAATAGCGTAAGAAGTGCAAAAATTCGTATTTCTAATTCAGTGTATATAGACATTAAGTATTTAATTTGTGAAGTGGTAAAGGTAATTTATTTCGTTGAGAGACAATTGTGATTACTTTATATTTACTATTTTATTTACCATGGACAGTAATTTTACTTTATTTATTGTTTAACACTTCATTCGCGGGCCCCCATGATGTTCGGGATGCCGTTCATGAGACGTTCGCGTTACTGCATTTATCCTATTGTAACGTCAGACTCCTTATGACGTTGAGATTATTGTACACAAATCTTGAGAATTATTACAAGTATCAGTAGTAACAGTATTGCTTATTTTCGCCACAAAAGTCCGATTCTACCACTCTACGATACGGCTGAAGCAAATTCAACCAAACTTTACAGGAATGATGTACTAAAGGTCCTAAACAATGATTGCTCATTTCCTTCTGATCTGACGAACATGGCCGCCGCGCAGAACTTAGGTTTAATATTGGACCCTATGGGAAAAATCACATTTTCATCTTCTGCTCTGAAACCACTGAAGCAAATTCAACCAAACTTGATAAAAATGATGTACTAAAGGTCCTTAACCATGATTGCTCATTTCGTTCTGATCCGACAAAAAACATGGCCGCCAGCACGGAACATGGTTTAACATTGGACCCTATGGGAAAATCACATTTTTATCTTCTTCTCTGAATCGGCTGAAGCAAATTCAACCAAACTTTACAGGAATGATGTACCAGTTCTTTACAAAGAATGCAAATTTTATTTCAGTCTGACAAAAAACATGGCCGACTGCAGTGCGGAACTTAGGTTTTACCTTGGACCCTATGGGGAAAGTCACATTTTAATCCTCTCCTCTGAAACAGCTGAAGCAAATTCAACCAAATTTACAGGAATGATGTACGGAAGGTACTTTACAATATTTGCTCATTTCATTTCGATCCAACAAAAAACATGGCCTCCAGTGCAGAACATAGTTGAACATCGTAGGGCGGTATGTGAAAACTATACTTTTCATTATCGTCTCTGAAACTATTTAAGCAAATTTAACTAAACTGTGATGGAATGGTGTATTGAAGGTCCTTTGCAAAGATTACTCATTTCAATAGGATCAGACTGAAAACACTTGTGCCAATGGAGAACATAGCTTAACATTATACCTCATTGATAAAATACATCTTTTTTGTTCATGCAAGGCATAGAAGCATTTTGTCAGGTGAGCGATACAGGCTCAGTCTCTGAGCCTCTAGTTTATACTTTATTTTATTTGCATTATTTTTTCACTTTTTGCTAGGTTGCCGATCTTATTTTGGATTTAATTCAGGAAATAATTATATATCATTTGCATAAAGGGAAATACGTTCCGGATACAAATTGTATTGTCGAGAATAATTGACCAGGCCCATTTTTTTTTAAATTTAGCATACCCCATTCTGCGCCTGTATTTGTTACAAATGCAAATCGTGATAATATAATTAGAGCCAATGTTTAAATGATTTTTACGCATTTTCAGGAAAAGAACTTCCAAATCTCTTTTAAGACCCCGACAATACCTTTTAATCGTTGTTAGGTTTTTTCTAAATTGTCGTAAAATGCAGTGCAATTTTAGGTCCATTATAGATCATTGTCTACACATGAATTCGCCATGGTTAAAAACCCCTGCATGTAAAACATCCGGGAGATTATAAGCTATTCGTATTGAGTACAGGGTTTGTTTTACAGTATTTTCACTGATTAAGATAGTTTTAAAAGTTACCAATTAAAATAATAAATTTTATTCAATAAAAACAAATAGAATTTTTTTCTTTGTAGAATCACTACCTGCTCGATTTTCGATGTTGCTTTTAGTACTTACGGTTGTACATGTTCATTGTATTTTTATAAATTTATATTCTTAGTTATTTTTTTACCAAAAGAAAAGAAATATTCCAATAATATTAACAGTTTTGAAACAGGGACAATTCCGGTATGATATCGTCGAAAATCAATCATTGAGGAAATCTCTGTTTTTGCGTTCTTTTCGTGAATTAAATGGTTTCGTTGTTAAAGGGCCATTACATCCAACACGCAAGATGTAATATGTGTATCTGAACTTCGCTACACATCCTTCAATGCAATATATAACCAATCTTGCACATTCAGTTTTCTGAATACAAGTAGATTTTTATTACAGCTATTGTTCTCTTGTTAATGCTGTCATTTATACTTATAGAAATGCACGTGCATCATGTGGTCATCAGTTGATCTTTACTCTTAAAACGTGATAAATTATGTTCTGGAAGTGTAGTCGTGACGTGAAAATGACTGAAAAAGTTGTTCTCGTGGTGTGTCAAGTGATCACTAAATATGATCATTGTAATATTGTCTTCGTTTACTATATTTTGTATTTTCACACACGCCAGGTATTTATATTCTATAATTTACATGTTATCATCTCTGTAACATTTTTATATGTGTATGAGAACAAAGAATATTATATATATTATTGATCGTTGATGCGCATTCTGGAATACGCAATCGTCCAAAGTAAACACTGACTTCCGGACCCGTTGTAACTTGTCATTTGGCTTCCTATTCCGATTTTTTATTTTTTTATTTTTTTATTTTTATTTTTTTTTTTATTTTTTATTTTTTTTTTTTGTAGTGAGTACTTCTTTTGTGACACTTTTTGGATTATGACTGTCCAAATTATTCGATTTTAATGCTGTTGGTGAGAGTTTACTCATTGAAACACATGTACAGCATAACGAAATTCACTGTTTTTTTATGCAACATCGGTATTTTTTTTTTAATTTTGTCCACTTCTTTTGAATATTGTTGCCTCCTAAACATCCACCTTCAAATAGGTGGAGCCAAATAATACTTTACTCTCCACTGACCCGAAGCCAACTTTTGTAAACCGAAGTGACCCATAGCTGTTGTAACCTTGTATTAAACAAAACTAACCTGGATTAGACGGATAACAGTTGTTGGTATAGTCCATGACAAGTATTAGTACATCCCACGTTAGTCTTGGAAAGATTAAAAAACATTCAAAACATTGAAAACTTTACTCAATGGCAATGTTCTTATTATTATTTGTTTTCAAAATTCCGGAAGAAAGGGTAGAAAATCGTACTTAGATTAAAAAGTAACGCTGCAACTTAAATTGAATAGTAACGCTGCAATTGCACGGAAACGACACATGCACACAAGAAAACATCAGATTTGACACAAAGATAAACTCAAAATGATCTTTTTATACACAGTGATAGTTAAGTATGACATGAACCCTTTCCCCTTTTTCTTGGGACCACAAAACGACGTTGTTCTTGTATGAACAGACTGGAGTCAATGTATATATTAAATATATTAAAAAGGGTTAATGTCAAAAACAACAAAACTAAACGGAGTCACTATCGTGTCCTGATCGCCTTCAACTGAAAAGTTGGTGAACAGTTAAACTAATTAATACTGAGGAGGAGTCAATTTCAATCCTGTATATGACATCCAGTCTTTATATACATCTATATCCTCTCGTAAAATTTCTATTCAAGCATTTGAAATTTGAATTTAATTGCAATCTCAAAGTGAAAGTTTCAACCAAACAAGTGGCAACAGAATAAACGGTAAAACTCCAAAATCCAACAGTGATATAATTACTTCATTATTTCTATCCATCTTTAAAATGTTGATGCCCAGAAAGCACCATTTTTATGCCCCCGTGAATCGAAGATTCGGGGGCATATAGTTTTTGGTCTGTCTGTTTGTCTGTTTGTCCACAAAAACTTTAACATTGGGTATATCTTTTGAATGGTAAGTGATAGGGCTCTCATATTATGCATGTGTATTCCTTGTGGCAAGACCTTTCAAAGGATACCAAAATTTTGGACCTCGTGACCTTGACCTTGACATGTGATGGACTTTTTTGAAAAAAATTATAAACTTTAACATTATGTATATCTTTTGAATGGTAAGTAATACAGCTTTCATATTTTGCATGTACATTCCTTGTGGCAAGATCTTTCAATTGGTACTAGAATAGTTGACCTTGTGACCTTGACCTTGGCCTGTGAACAACTGCATAAAAACTTTAACATTGAATCTTTTGAATGGTAAGTGATAGGGCTTTCATAGTTTGCATGTGTATTCATTGTGGAGCTTTCAGTTGGTACCAGAATATTTGACCTCGTGACCTTGACCTTGGCATATGACTGTCCGGTAAAATTTCACCAGAAAAATAAAATTATATTTTGTTTAATTTTGATATATATTGAAATTAAACTCATTTATGATGAAATGTGCTTGATATCTATAGATTTTTTTTTTGTAAAAAAGATTTTTTTAAATCATCCAGCATATTTTCCTCATTTATTCACTTTCGTTTTACAGGAACATTGTATTTATATATGTACTAGAAAACACCAGGGGACTTTATAAACATAAGTGGATGATATAAATCGGATAATGGTTTTTATGAAATAAAAACGATACGCTAGGCTATGGAATAGCCTTGGATAGAAAATTGCGTGTTTGATTGACAAGGGTTTGATGGCTCATGATGTATTTGTATACTCAAATCAATAATTATACCCCCTGCAAACAAAGTTTCGGGGTATATAGGAATCACCCTGTCTGTCTGTCCGTCCGTCCGTCCGTCTGTCCACACTTCTCGTAAGCGCAACTCCTCTTTAACCACTTGAAGGATTTTGATGAAACTTTACACAAAGAACGGACACTATATGTAGATGTGCATGAAGGAATGTAATCATTGTCCAAAACCAGGAAGGGGAGATAATTCGACTTTAACTTTTCGTTGATTCCCTATGTATGGGTTACCTCGTACATTGTGTAAGCGCAACTCCTCTTAAACCACTTGAAGGATTTTGATGAAACTTTACACAATAAAGAACACTATATGTAGATGTGCATGAAGGAATATGATTATTGTTTGAAATCAGGAAGGGGAGATAATTTGACTTTGACTGTCGTTGATTTCTCCTGCAATTATCTTTTTTTTTTCAAGAAAAAATTTTAAGCATAGATATTGTGAAGTCAAACTGTTGGAGAGACACACTTTTGTCATTGTAATCATCTTCAAAAGTTGTTTTCAAAGTGTTGTAATGAAATTTCTCTAATGCTTATGATTTTTGTGTAAAATGTCAAATAGGCTAAAAAAGGCTGAATTTCATATTTGTCTGATTTAGACAGAGTATTTTCATTGGAATCCTTGTGAAAAGTTCTTTCTTGAAGATTATATCATTGTGTCCATACTTGTATTGCGTCCACACTTGTACTGTGTCCACATCTGTATTGTGTCCACACCAACTTAAATTTGCACTTACCATATCGATCCAGGGTTCAATGAGCGGGGGTATATTTGGCTGCCATTCGAAGACAGCTCTTGTTTTCGTTATTTTTGTCATGTCGGATTCTACATACACAACTGGACCATGTACAGATCGCTGATCACTCTTATGTAAAATCACAATTTTTTAAAATGGTAAAACTTGAGAAATTAAATGTTGTTCTAGCGTATTTAATTCTTCAAAAGGAGCTCTTGAGGAGGTATAGCCTCCTTACATAAGAGTTACACGTTTTACACACAATATGCTTCTCTCCTTTTAACATTTCTTTCAACCTCTCATCTTTTGCATTAAATTCTTTCTCTTGTACTTGGCTTCGAAACATAAACCTTTTACAGCACACACAAATAAACACCTGAAGCTCTTTATTCTTCCGCAAAAAACACAATTCTATCTTTTTCCAACTTTCGTTCTCCATTGCCTAAGTATCTCCACAAACTACAATCACGCTTTGTTTAACACAATTGAAAAGTTTTTTATAGTATTTGTATATTATTGATTATTGCACAATACCTCATCTTTATTTATTAACTTCTGGTTTTAAATTTATACATTACTGTTCTTATTCTTTTTATCATATCTATATTTATAAATCTGGCTAAGCGATATTGCAATACCAATCCCACCTGTTCCCAGTACCACCTATAGTAAATGTTTATAATACTTTTCAACTTCCACAGGGAAACAGAAAAATTAAACCCCGCCCCGTTTTATCAGGACGAAACTGGACGCCATTTTGATTTTCGAGAATCTGAAATTCCTATTGGTCAATAGTCTTCTGCGCAAGCGTACTCCTCACCTGCCCCCAAGAACTATCTATATAGCTAGGCTATTCCATAGCCTAGCTAATTATATATATCAATGATGAGGAATGTTACTAAAAATATCTATGATTACATTTCTTCTCTTCTGTGTATTCCTCTACTTTTGGGGAACCAGTATTGATGATCCCTGGTGTAATCAAAGTACTGATAACACTGATAGACAGAACACAATGAGTTGACTATAAATGTTCCAAAGGGGGGGGGGGGGTGAAAATTGTTTCCTTATTAATGCTTGGATAATGATTGGATGGTTCATTTGGGTGACTTCTGTGTTTGCATCCAATTGCAATCATTTGATATGATTAAACTTTTCAGTTGATACCAGAATTTATTTCTACAAATTATTTTGTCAGAAGGACATTCATTGTTCAAAGTTGCTAAATGTTTCTTCTTCACTTCTACTCGGGGGCATAAGTGTTTCACTAAACACATCTTGTTATTACAGTATGTTATATATTGAATATATTTTAGAAGACAGTTTTACCGTCCCATCTTATCTGATAGAAAGAGATGTTGGCAAGTTCCAGTGTTCTTTTACAGTCAAACGACATGAGGACAGTAAGTTATGTTTAGTCACATTATTATCGGTGTTCAGTCATGCTGATGTTGGGGTTAACCCTTCCCGAAATCGGAATTCATCGAAGCATAGAAAAACAGGAATAGTCTTCTGATACCGGAGATAAGATGGTTGGCTCTAATTGTGTTTAACGTTAATGTCATGGTGAAAATAATTGTTTTACTCTTGGTGATGTGTTTAACCTACAACTGAGTTTTATCTATTTCGAGTTGTTAGAAATGCTTGACTTGCATAAATTTGCTGTACTAAATTTCGGCCTTTTATTTGGTTTTATAGCATATTTTATGAAAACATAGCGGAGTAGCAAAGTTTAGCCTCAGTGATTGAAGGATGATGAAAGCCTATTAGGAAACAATTTTTATTGCTGGATCTTGAATTTTATGCACTTATGAAAAATAATTTATTGTAACAAATATGCTATGTCTATTCTTACTTCAAATCTTTAAGCAAATAAAATAAATGAATGTTAAAAAATTGATCTGTTTCTGTCTACCGCTTGAGTGTGCACACAAAATAATGAAAGTGAGCATGGTGTTTTAGATGATTTGAGTGTTACACTGTCGACTCCAGGAGCAAAATATACGTTCAAAGACAAGAAGGAACGATCCCAAGAGAAACATACGTTTGCGGAAGAAGTAGAAAACCCAGAGGAGAAACAGTCGTTAGGAGAGGAAGAGGAAAGATCTTCAGAAAAATATACACATATTGAAGAGGAGCGACCAATAGAAAAACATGCACATGCAGCGGACGAAAAACCTCATGGGTCAGGATTACATCACGGATTACCCAGTGGGGCATATATTAAAGAAAAACGTGGTTTGTAAATTTTATATTCTTTTCGTGTGAACGTCATTTTCAAGTTTAAGTTACATAATTTGATCATATTGGTTATTTGTTCACTATTAGTTTTTAAACATCTTTTAGTTTATGGTCTTCCAAACGTTTAGATTTTATCTGCACTGAAGAGACATAAGTTGTCTAAATGCGCTTATTCAGAATATAAATTCATAGTAACTTCGGTATTTAGTTCATTTTGTTTTGTCTATAGAAAAATATATTTGTATATATCAAGACAGTTCTCTCTTGTTTTATGTTAATTTTGTCTTAGGAAACTAACTCATCTACCTAGAAATCTTTTACATATATTTGTATATATCACAAGATGTTCCTTTTGTTATGGTTTAATTTACTATATCCTGCAATTTTATTTACCAGATGCTTCTAAAGAATACAGAATACACAATTAAATTGTAAATTCAAGCAAAATTTCTTCTCTGGTTATCGAGTGAACAACCATAGCTACAGAAGAAATTTTGTTTGAATTTGAAATTTATTCTACATTTTAAAGATGCCAAGTCGTAGTGATGTATTTACCATTTATTCAACTCTGATTACTTCATTTCCTTTGAACAGTTTATTTTGATTTCCCTCATCTGTTGTTATTTTTTGTCATTATTGCACACTATTTATATTTACCAGAACATTCCTCTGTGGTTATGGCTATAGATTTTGGAACCACTTACTCAGGGTTTGCCTTCTCCAGGAGGGACAAGAAAGAAAGTATTATTTACAAAAAATGGGCTTGTTCAACTGGGACTGGTGCTGAATCCCTGAAAACCCCGACAACCATACTGTTATCGCCTGACAAGCAATTTGTGGCTTTTGGTTATGATGCTGAAAGGGAATACCTTGAGTTATGTAGCAATAACCAACATGAAAGTTTTCATTATTTTAGTCACTTTAAAATGAAGCTCCATTCTTCAGAGGTAAGATATTTTAGGAAGTGCTAGATACTATGTATACAAACGTTGCACAAAGGCGTTTCCGTATTTATGTATACAAGATATTTTGATATTGAAGGAAAATTTTAATATTGAATGAAAATAGATTTAGAGGAATACATGCCTGATTTTCATTATACCCCCGCTTTAGCGGGCGGTATATAGTGATCATGGTGTCTCTTTGTTCGTTCGTCCGTCCGTTCGTTATTCCGTCCGCCATAGGGGTACACACTTTGTTGCGAGAACTCCTCCTAGACTACTTGGTGAAATTTAACGAAACTTCCACAGAATGTTCAGTACATATTGCCATTGTGCACCATCTATCTAAAATTTAGATTTGATCTTTGGGGGGGGGGGGTCGGGTGGTATATATTTTCTAGTTTTGTTTTGTATTCCTTTCAATACACTTTGTGCAAAGTAGTACATGCATCAGTGAAGGTCCATTTTTAGAGAACTTCACATTTGTCGTATCAAAATAACAAAACCAAGTATGATATATGCCATGCATGCCATTGTTTTGTGTTGTAAATTTTTGGACTTACTGGTCGATTCAACTCTATTCATAGTTTAAATTTTTAACCGGGTTTTCCCCTTGGGAAATCCGGTTATTGAATTGGTGATGTACGGCGGTTGGTCGGGTCGGCGGGCGGTCGGGCGGCCGCCAGATCTTGTAAGCGCAACTCCTCTGTAACTGATGAACAGAATTTCATAAAACTTTGTATCTAGCAAGGACATCATATGTAGATGTGCATATTGTTGGGGATTCTTCATTTAGCAATTTTTCCAAGAGTTATGCCCCTTTTGATCTTAGAAATTTATAGGTGTTTTGACCATATACTTGTAAGCGCAATTCCTCTGTAACCGTTCAACAGAATTTCATGAAACTTTGTATGTTTGTATGTAGCAAGGACGTCATATGAAGATGTGCATATTGTTTGGGGTTTTTCCGGGAGTTATGCCCCTTTGAACTTAGTAATTTATAGGTGTTTTGACCATATGCCTTTTGTTTGACTTTTAAGTAAAGTATAGCTTTTCAGTGATTTTTAAAAGTGATGGCATACACCGCACATAATGAGAGCAGATATGATTTAAACAGCTTTTTACACAAGTACCTATTTCTCCATTCAAATAGTGAAGGAAAAACCGATTTGATGCCCGGGTTTGATGTTGTATCGACGTCGATATCAAATGAAAATATACCGAAATGCGGTAAAATTTTGTTCCTGTAGATGTTCATTTTGACAACTATTGTCCTTTCTCTGCAGGTAAGATAACAATAATGTATTTTGAAGATAAATAAAAATCGAAACAGTTATGTTAGTATCGGATAGATAAAATGGATCTAAAAACAACACCACAATAAGATTAATACAGAGCTTTGCCATATTTATTTTCGAGCCTTGGACTATAGTTGAAAAAACTTACTTTTGAAATTTTGAATTGTATAATGCTGTTCATCCTAGTCACTTGACATGTAGTTGTGTCTTGAGGAGTACATTCTGTTTGATCATCCAGATGGTAACCTGACCCCTTTGTCATTGCATGAACGATCACATCATTATTTTAGCAAGCCATTAGGGCACTTAGTTATAGATTTAGATTTCTTTATAATGGCTACTCAGATCCAACTGCCTATTCAAGCGATGCATGGCCGGGGTAGTCGAGACATATCCTGCGTCAACAATTTATTTTAATTGCGACCTTTTTTTAGCTCACCTGGCCAAAGGCCATGTGAGCTTTTGCCATCACTCGTCGTCCGTCCGTCTGTTAACTTTTATTCAAAGATCTTCTCCTCTGAAACTACTGGGCCAATATTAACCAAACTTGGCCTTAATCATCACCAGGGTATGCACTTTAAAGTGATTTTAACAACATGACCGCTGTTACAAAAAATATAACATAGGTTTTTTTGCAAATAACTCAAAAACCGTTACAGATATCAAAATCTGATATGGAGTAAAAATGATCCGCATGATGAGATCTACCCACCCTGCAATTTTGGAGAATATCCGATAGTCTGTCTTGGAGTTATTGCCCTTTTTCCGCAAAATTTCCGGGTTTTTTTTGTTTTTTTTTTGTTACTTTTCGTCTTATAATTGAAAATGATAGAAGGTAGGTGTGAAGTTTTTATTAAAAAAATTGTCAGCATAATAAGATCTACATGTCCTGCAATTTTGATAAAAATCTGACGACCCATATTGGAGTTATTGCCCCTTTTTTGTTGAATTTTCACGATTTTTATACGTTTTTACTTTTATTTCAAAAACTATTTGTGATAGAGGTTAAGTTTGAATTGCAAAAGTGTTAAGGTTATCGAGGACTACAATTTCTTCACATGTCCATCAGGTTCGCATCTCATCCAAGATGACCGCCAGCGGGGAACATAGTTTAACATAGGGACCCTATGGGAAAGGCATTCGAATTTTGCGTATCTCTTACTATTTCCAAGCGATAAGGGGTCAAAGGGGCCGAAATTGTAATTTTTGTAAATGCGTAAAATCTTTATTTTTAAATAGATTTCAATGTTCGATTATGTTCGTTAGTTTTGTTCAAGCTAATTACTGTGTCAAACACCTTATTGTGTCTTTCCAGTTACTGTGTCAAAATTCACTTTTAAATTACACTTGTTCAAATTTCAGTGGTCGACATGCTGTGGTCGTATCATGCTGCGCTCGGCGTAGCCCTTTATTGTTAAAATTAAGGTTGATCCGCTGCTCAATGGCTGCTGGAAGGTAACTTAGTATAATATATTGTCAGAATTGGAAATTAATACAAATATCGTGAGGAGAAAACCAATGAATAGTCTTGAACCGACAAAGTATTGTTACTTGGTAATTATATACATCCAAGATGGCTGCTAAAATGAAACAAAGTTTGGCATTGGCCCTTTGGGACACCTATCATAAATCATCTGTTCTGAAACCTCTTCGTTAATTTTAACTGAACAGCGGACGTAACCAAGTGAACGATTACATGCAGGTTGGAACCTCTTGTAATGATTGTATTTGCGTAAACATTATCATCATTGAAGTATTGAAAGAGAGGTAATTAAAGGTATTTTCCATAGGGAAATACCTTTATTGGGATACCCAAATCGTGTTGGGTTTTTTTCTTTTTTTCACAGAGGTGTCTAAGTGGGTAAGCGTAGGTCGATGAAATTTGGTGGGGTTTTGCAGTTTCTGTGTAAGCTGTGATTGTATCCGTCTTGGATCGTTTCGTTATCAGGGGAGAGGGTTATTTTAGAAAACTCCCTAAACATGTTTTGTGATATTCGGAAATGGTAATAAAAAGGTAGTGAATTGTAATGGGAAAAATGTTTGTTAGGCTATAACATTTGGGCGAATGTTGGTGGATGGACCGTATTCGTGATAAGGGTTTGCAAAGTTTTGGTACTTTTCTTGGAGCAATTATTTGGAGAAATTTCGGAATGTGTAAGGAATAGGTATTTGGGACCCATACCATTGTATTTAGTTGATATGTTTTACATTTAAAATTGTAGGGGTCAAAGGTTATTGGTCACTTTAAAAGGGATGACATCAGTTCCTTAAAGTAAACTATCCAGCTACTATTTAAAATGATTAATGATCTGCTTGTCAGATTATCTAGATTGCGGTTTCATGCTAATTGTGTAAACTGAAACTTGATCAGCTGGTTGTCAAAATGATATTTAGCAGACGACAAAAGTAATTAAAGCATTGTAGTATGTGTTTTGTTTGACATACAATTACACATTGATTACAGACGGAAAACTACTGAAATTTAAACACTTATGCCCTTGTTGATAGATGTGTTTTTAACCGTCTTGGACCACCATGTTATGTTGGGAGGGAGTTATTTCTGGAAACACCCTTATATATATATATATATATATATAAATAACTTGTTTTTGTGAATTAATTCGTAAAGCATAAGAGATAGGTAATGAAGTGTAATGGGCAAAAAATTCTTTTCATGATGACACTAATTGATATTTTCGTTACTATTTTTATATGTGTTTTAAATGGCTGTCAATTCTAATTATCAACAACTTAATATATATATACTTTGTGAAATGTTTATCATAGGTGATAGATAATTAGATGACATTTTAATAAAATGTTTCAGCAATCTTATCTAATCAGTTCAATAAAGGGCAACGCCGAGCGCAGCATGATACGAAAGCAGCATGTCGACCACTGAAATTTGAACAAGTGTAATTTAAAGTGAGTGTGGACATACTAAAGAGCCGAGTTTGACACAATAATTAGATGGACACAATAAAGGGCTTGACCCAGTAATTTGCTGGACACAAACTATGGAAAATAAAAATTAAATTAGCCCTTATGATTCCTTGTATAGATCGGAATTTATAAAAGGTATGTCAAAGTGGTCATCTTAAACCTTACTATAAGAGGAATCCGAATATACCAACCCCATTATAGTCCGATAAAAAAAGATTTAACATACAAAATTGCAATTTTGGCCCCCTTGACACCTTATATTGCGGAAAGGGTTAGAGCTATGCCAAATCTTTTGTCATACAACCAAAAGCTTACAACAAGAGAAATCCAAAGAAAAAATCCCATCGAAATCTGATAAATTGACCCATTTCGAGTTTCCGGAGTTACTTCCCCTGATTGAAAATAAACGGCTATCGATGTAGATCTAATTTTGTTATGCTGCAACTTTTAATGGGGAACTGGATTTCAGGCATAAAACAACATTTGTAATTTTCTTCTGATAAACTTTATGTGCAGACATCAATACGTCAGACAAGCCAAGAGAGAGACTAAGTACAAAAACAAATGACGGACAAAGACAGAATATACGGAAAGTAATATAACAATACAAACAATGAAACATGAAAAATCAATATTACAGTGGTAAACAAGAAAAATAACTCAAACTAGCAGACCATGCCACTCCAGGATATAACATACCCCCACCAAAATAAACAAATCTTATTTGTTTCAGATGGTCTGCGAGTTAGAGTGATATACCAAATTCAATGAAAATCATATACAATGAAGCAAACTTGAAAAAAAATTATTTACACTTTCAAAACTATCTGAATCGGTCAGGATCGGACCCGCGGAAATCCGCGATTCCGCGGAAGTATCACATCGCTATGCCTATTCAACTTTAGGATAATGATGAACTTGGTTCAATTTATAAGTTGATGTAACCAGCAGAGACCTTCTCTTTAAAAACACAAGGCGAGGTGAAATCACTAAATAGATTGCATATCATATTAGCCATCTGCCTTCAATGGGTTATTTCTGGTTATGTAATACATCAAATAATGGCTAATTATTATTGACAACCAAACATTATACCTAAACAATGCCTAATAAATCCAACCTTTAAGTCTAGCACATCTTAAAACCTCACTATTTAATCATTTCATACCAATACATGTACATGTAAATTTACAGTCCTCTCCTGACCAAACTTGGAAAAAAACATACTGTAAAAAATAAATTCAAAACAGTAAAACATAGGAACAAGTGTCAGTCGTTAACTACAAATTGTTAAGTACCGCATATCAAAAAAAATGTCCCTTGAGCAACCAGAATTAATCATGGCAAACCTTTTCATGAAATATTTATACAAATATATAAGTACTGAATATACAAATGTACTTCAAACCAACAGTACAATTTAGAAAATCAAATAAAACACTCCTTAAACATCACTCAGCACATGGTGGTGGCTTCATTGTCACTGAACGTTGTGTATGAGCGTTCAGTTGTTCAAATGGGATCCATAAAGCGTTTTGAGCTGGTTCACCTCGAAATTGTATGTGGTATTCTGTCTTACCATTTATTGTCCTTTGCCCTAAAATTCGTTTGATTCGATAGTACTGATCTGATTGATAAGTGTCGGAAGAGTTATAGTTGTTGCTGAAGGAAGAATTTTGGAATCGAATAGGTCGCTTTCGGACTCTCGTTGAACGACGGAGTGGCACTGCAACAGGGTTGTCGGATTGTTCTGGATTACTAGAAGGCAATTCGGACACAAATTCATCGGAATTTTCTGAATCTGAAGATTTCTGATTTACTTCTTGTGACAGACGAATTTCAGGAACAAAGTAATCATTTGGCTGTGGCGCCCTGACGTATGCCACCTTAAGCCTGTCGAGATGAACTTGGTTTTTAATTACCTTGCCAGTGGTTGGATCACGAAGTTTGACAATGTGATCGGATATAATTTTGTTCACAGTGTATGGTCCTGAATATTTTGGTTGAAATTTGCGTCCCTTTCCGATGGGATCTTTCAGCATATAAACGTAGTCACCAACAGATAATCGGAGATTGTTGGTTTTCTCATTATATCTTTTTACCATTTGTTCATCAGATTTCAAACTATATTCCTTAACTGCAGTTCTAATTTCATTTAACTTGTCAGATTGATTTTTGATATATTGAGAGTAATCTTGTGGTAAAGTTGCAAAATCTGTACTATTTAAAGATAAACTCAGCGGAAATTTTGGACGACATCCATACACTACTTCGAATGGTGAATAACCAGTTGATGAGTTGACTGTCGAGTTCATAGAAAATGTCACAGCTGGCAATACAATATCCCTAGACTGACCTTTTTGAACGAAAGGTGTAATACGTTCCGCTAACGCTCTATGTGTTCTCTCGACTGCACCCAAGCAGTGATGGATTATGCTTGGTGTAAAGTTTTGTTTAACTTGCAAGAGCTTGCAAAGCTCCTTTGTACAATTCGATATAAACTCACTTCCATTGTCTGAAACAATAGTGTTGCATATTCCATATTGACAAAACATATCAAACATAGCATAAGAAACTGTCATGGCATCACAATTCGGTATGGCGACATTATAAACAAGTTTACTGAACATGTCAATTGCGGAAAAAATAAAAGTATTGCCTTTCTGTGTCTTTTGTAACGGACCATACAAATCAATCTCCCAAACTTCGAAAGGTTCTTTTGGCGTGTGATACGATATGATGCCTGACTTCGTATGAGCCTTTGTGAATTTTCTTCGCTGGCATTCGTGGCAAGATTGTACATACTCAGTAACAATAGATGGGAATCTATCAAAGTAAAAGTGTTCATTGATTGAGTCTATCGTATGTTGTATGCCACCATGGCCTCCCATAGGGGTGTCATGAAACAGTTCGATGACTGATTTGATCAAAATACTTGGAAGAACCAATTGACGATATCAGCGTTTCGCGCCTCTAGCGGAATATCAGGTTCGATAACTCCAACATACTTGTACGAGGGTGTTTCTACCATTATGAATCAATATAAATATGCACATTTTAATATTAATTTGCAAGCTCCCAGTTTAATTATTCAACCATTTTTTTTATCTTGATAATTGATGTGTATATTATCTTAACTATATGGTGTTTACCTGGATTTTACCTGTATTGAGACGT
>MJUU01030606.1:18259-56984 GCA_002080025.1 Modiolus philippinarum
CCCCCCAATTATAAACCATACAATCTGGAAAAGCCCAAATTGGTGTGTATAATGCCTGATTTCAATTTGTGGTTTTCCAATGTTTTGATTTTTATCTGCACTGAAGAGACATAAGTTAGTGAAATGGCCATCTGCATAAACTAAGTCTTAAGTTACTTCGGCATTTAAAAATGTCATATATCATGGCTGAAACAAGAAATACAAATGTAACCTTTCCATCAGTGAATTCATACGTAGATCCCAGTCTGTGCCTTTAGCCACTAGCCCTACGCCCGAGACTAGTAAAAGCAGTCTTGGGCTAGTAAAAATTTGAAGTTACTAGCCCGTTAAAATTGTGCCTTATTAACAAAGAATCTTCTATAAGGGCTAGTGAAATTGAGTTTGGGCTAGTACAACACAGTAACTTACTAGCCCCTTAGTGCTAGTGAATGAAAAACTTTTTGGCACAGACTGAGATCCTAGTGAATATATTTTTCATATTTGAGAATGCATCAAATAAAAAATACTATTAAACACTTAGAGGCTACAATTTCACATGTAGAACCAACCAAAAAATTGGAGTTTTGATCTTACACTCAACTATTTTGGGGTTTTGTTGAGTGATTCAACTGACCTACAGATAAAGAATTCCACAGGAGTCATTCAGACAAAAGAATCCCCCTTGACCTACAGAAGCAATCAATTATCTGTTTCCACGGTATCTACTGACATCATAGCTGGAATTGAATTATACAATTCAGTAATTACCCCTGAGTTACTGATAGATTGGTTTTCATATTTATCTGTACAATAATATTTTGGCACAAATACAATAACAATAGATTACTATGTTTTGTAATGTCAAAAAGCATAGAGCTGTACTGCATCTGATGTACTGTCAAAAAGTATAGAACTGTGTTGTATCTCAACCACAACTAATACGAATGATTCTAAATTTGAAGAAAATAAAAACATGTATGTCCAATTATCCCTGATGGGGAGCCAGGGTATAAAAATATTGTGTCTGGTTCGTTCAAAAAACAATTTGAATACCTGTATAATATCACAGTGGGGGGGGGGGGGTTCCTCAGGATTTTCTTGTTTTGATTTGTTTTTTGTCTTATTTATTTTATTTTCTAAATCTTCCTCAGAATTAGTGTTTGGAAGAATTTTTAAAACTAACTGATGGCCGCTGTTTTCAATAAAAATTCCAACCCCTGCATACAGAATAATTTCTATTACTTCTTGTGATGCCACAACAAATATTTAGTTTTCATACCAAACAAATTAACTGTATTTAAAACCATTGGACATAACTTGGAAAACCGGCAAATTCATGCACCCCCCCACCAAAAAAAAATTTAAAAACAAACAAAAAT
Organism: Modiolus philippinarum; assembly: GCA_002080025.1. Classification (NCBI taxonomy): domain Eukaryota; kingdom Metazoa; phylum Mollusca; class Bivalvia; order Mytilida; family Modiolidae; genus Modiolus; species Modiolus philippinarum. Next base: position 19,618 of record MJUU01030606.1, read on the forward strand.
GTTTATCTATATGCCCCTTCCCCATAGATGGGTGTAGCACAAAAAGAATAAAAACAGAACAAAATCTTCCAAAATGATGACATGTTATTTTTAGATCTATGTGTTTTTATCCTATTTATGAATGATGGATAATGGATATTATCAGTATACTTTGACTATTATCTTAATTATATCTTTATGTAATATTGAATAATAAATAGCTTTTAGGTGTAGAGATTATAGTCTATAAATAATCTAAATAATTAGTCTTCTACTGATAGTGAGATTAATGGAATATAAGATTATAACCTGGCAAATGTTTTCTTGGCTCAAAATTCCTTTAAAAAATTAAACAAGGTTTTAAATCTACCAAGTTTAAATGTAGACTTAGGGCTTTTCCAGAAAAAAATATACAGGGGGGCAGGAACGCAAATTATTTATTTTTACCTTGGTGGGGGGTGTAAAACTTAATTATACCTATTGCTTATACATGAAAAAATAATTAAAATTATGGTGGTGGTACCCTAAATTTTGACATGCGTTCCTGCCCCCCTGTACACTTTTTCCTGGAAAAGCCCTTATTATTTCATAGTTGTTTTATGTTCTTTCAATAATATTTCAGCCATATGTACTATAAAGTTGGCTTATATGCATAAGCTGTCGCAAAGGACATCTGCTGATTGCAAATTAAACTAGAAAAACTCACTAATAAATACCCCCACAACATCATTTCATTCCAGAAATTATAAAATCAATCAGATCAAATTCTGAAATAGAAGGTGCACATCTACATTATGTCATGAACACTGTGCTAAAGTTTCATGAAAATATATTCATTGGTTCAGGAGGAGTAGCGGATAAGAGATGGATACCCACTAGTAATGTAATGGGCAAGTCAAGGTTTGGTATGGGAAACTCAAAAAATCAATCAAATCAAATTCTGAAATAGGAGGTACACATCTACATTATGTCATAAAGACTGTGTTAAATTTTCATGAAAAGCTGTTCACTGGTTCAGGAGGAGCAGCAGATAAGTGATGGGTACCCACTTGTAATGTAATGGCTTAGTCCATGTTTTTCCATGGGAAACCCTCAAAATCAATCAAATCAAATTCTGAAATAGGAGGTGCACATCTACATTATGTCATAAAAACTGTGTTAAAGTTTCATCAAAATCTATTCAGTGATTCAGGATGAGTACTGGATAAGAGATGGGTACCCCCTTGTAATGTAATGGCTTAGTCCATGTTTTGCTATGGGAAACCCCAAAAATCAATCAAATCAAATTCTGAAATAGGAGGTGCACATCTACATTATGTCATAAAGACTGTTAAAGTTTTATCAAAATCTATTCAGTGGTTCAGGAGGAGTAGCGGATAAGAGAGGAGAACCCTCAGGTGTAACGGACGGACGGAAAGATGGACGACCCATCACTATATACTCCCACTTTTCAAGTGGGGGGTATAATGAAATTCTGGTTTTTTGTTGTTTTGTTTTTTTCGAGGTTGGACCCTCAAACGTTGATAATGTGTTCATAATTCATTGCTATTACTCATTTGACATAATTTGTTGGGTGGCTTGGGGTTTTGGGGTGCCTTTGACCTGACCTTTTTGGAATATTTATGTTCCTCTTAACTAGAACTGTACATTTACAAAGTATGAAAAATCTATCTTATATAGTTCAAATGATACAGCAAATGTTCAAGTTTCTGACGCACAGACATCACTCACAGGACAAAAACAAGATGCCACCAACCCGAAATCTGACGGCATAAAAAAAAGGGCTAATCTTTTATGGCATAGTGTTTCAATTTAGTCCCAAAAAATTGTGAAAAAAGCCTTTTTGTTGGCCCTTGTGCCCCTTTATATCTGTGACACTTATAAAGTATTACAAAAAAAAAAAATAGGACTCTACAAGACTTGATTATGCAATTTAAATGTGAACCTTTAAATACAAAAAGATATGATTTTTATCCAATCTTGAAACATAAATCCATATGATATCACCATATTATTGATTAAAGACAAAAACATGTGTTACAAATAAACTTTAATACAAAAACATTTTATGAAGTTAATAGGTGTTGACATATGTTTTAATTGTGCAGATATTTAATAGCCCATGTATGCACTGATCTGCAACAAGTTTTAATTAATGAAACAATTAATATGTGTCATTGTGTCATCTTAAGAGGAATATAATCCTGTAGGTATCAGTTATCTACCCTTAAAATTTGTTGTGACACAAAAAACCCCAAAATTATATATATACTTTACCAAAGACGTATGTAGTTAAATTCTACCTTCAACCTTCGGGCCTATTCCATTTAAATTTCCTGTCATGAATGAAACACCAGACCAGTGGCAGTGCTTTTTTCAGTTGGAGGTGGATAAATCTCTGTTGTAAATTTTGATTATTTCATTTTTTTAAAATCTCTTGGTGGGGGTGGGTCTAACAGTAAGTAGCATTATAGATGTTTGAGAATGCAGCAAAAGAGGTATAATCAATTTTTTCAACATTGAACCATCGCAAATTTTGCAGACATTTCATTCATTATCATACACTTGCTTATGAAATAGAATTTTTCATTTTTTAACTTTACACATTCATAATTCAAAATAAATACCAAGCAATTTTCATAAAGCCAGTAAATTGTTACGACGTTAAAAGACGACATCATGCCAGATAAAGCTGCAATGATAGCGCCTCACCTTAATCAATATAACTTTGCAGAAAATCCGTCTTTTTAAGGATATATGTTTCATTAAAAGCTAGGTGGGAAAAAGTAGTGTGGACATAGTAATAACCAATCCATCAAAATCTTATGAAGATGGGAAACAAATTAGGGTTTTAATATCGTGACAGAAACCAGAGAGGCCGTTAACGACATGAGAGGTTTATCTAATGCCCAGGTGGAGCCGCAGGTAAGGTACCTGTTAATTTGTTACAGGGATTTATTAGCGGGAAATGATCATTGATTTTTCTTTGAAACAAGAGTAAATAGGGAAGGATTGGCATTTTAATCAATTGTTGATTCTTCGTATTAATCAAAATAAACGCAATTTAAAATCTTTCATTCGCATGTCAATTAAAGAAACTTTTAACATACATTTTGAACTCTTTAAGCTTGATTGGTTGTAAAGTTTTTGAGAAATCCTTGGCATGCATTCTCAAACTTCCATCATTATGATTGATATCTTTCAAAGGAAATCTACCTTAATCAAAGCAAAAATAGATTTCATTCATTGATACAACTGTATTTCTTAATCTTAATATCATAGGACATATATCTAAATGCCTCCCTTCTTTTTAAGCCCCCCATTCCTTGTTGAGCTTCTACTTTCTCAAGATCTAGTCATAATAAGGTGGATATTTCAACTGCCTTTTTATACTGCAAGTACTACGGGTAGTACATCAATTAAGAGGCATGTGCCTTATGTAGACAATACAACAGCCCCTACCCCTAGTCTTTACAAGCCCACTGATAGACACCTTTTCGGCTATCCAAGCAAATTCTATACTCATCTTCAGCGGCAATTGATTTTTATTTCCTGCTACCAACCCAGTTCTTTATTTTCATGTCAATTGGCTTATATTAAATAAATGAAACCAATTCACACCCCCACCCCCTTTTTGAAGAAAAAAACCTACAAACACACCAAAGCTCATTAAAAAGTATTCATTGAAGAGCACACAACCACACCATTAGGGAAAGCATGTCGTGTACCGATACTTACAGAGAGCTAAATCTTGTTCCAGTTTGTATGCAATCTGTTCTGCTCTTTCTTTTCTCTACAATACATATCATCTAATTAATTGTCAAAAATATTACACAATCAAACAAGGAAATAAAATAAAATCATACATTCAAACTAGATCTTTTGAAAAACTAGCCATGTTCAGGCAAACTTTATCTTATATTCTAAGAAACTGCTGTAAATTTAAGAGAAAATGAATAATATAAGCAAACAATCAGACAGGGAGGGCATCTTTGCTAGCCAAGGGTTACAATCAGGATCCCCCTGAAAAGAGGGAGGACCTGATCCTAAACCTTGGCTGGCAGAGATGAGGGAGAGGATGATAATCTAGGAATTTTTTTTTCAATGGCCCTAACTTCTCTGATTACATGTTTTGATTAAATAAAATAAATCAATACATTGTTTGACTTTCTGTACATCACATGAAATTAGTATTGAGCATCACTGGAAACTATTATTTTCGAAAAAATAATTTGGAATCACTGGAAACTATTATCAACTTATTACAATATTCGAAAAAATAATTTGGTCTATAAACCAGTATCTATAATCTCCATTTTCGGCTAAAAGGACAACAAATTAAAAACATTTTATTGCAACGAAATCAATGTTTAATTTGAAGTTCTGTTTCTACATGCTGCACCATTACACGGTAAACATTCCCGGAACATTTCTCCAACGTATCAATCAATAGTACGAAGATCCAGTAATTGTGTACAATAATTCTTATTGATACAGTCCGTTCTAATCTAATAGTTATTTCTGATAACTTAATGATCAGTTCAAGCCTTATCTCTATAGGAAAAATGTCAGAGTTGGACAGAGAAAACTTTATCAAATTCAAACAATTTGTCTGTAGCATCTATTTATTGTTAGATATATATATTATTGATAAAGAGTGTTCTGTCGGGAAAATGTGTTTTGTTAGCAATTCTTTGGAACTTTGGTACTGTCATTCAATGAACTCTTAAATTGTTTTCTTTGAAAAAGGGAGGGAGAGCCTATCTCTAAATCAAACCACATCAAATGATCTAAATAACCTGACTTAAAGCTATACTTGGTTGTATTCATATATTTACTTTTCTTTCCTTCCTCTCTTCTTTTGTTTCCACTCTTGTTGGAGGGGGTGTGTCTTTTGGATCCTGAAAAGAAATCAAGGATTTTTTTCATTTTCTTCAAACAAGCTAAGTAAAGAAAAGGAGCGTTACTGTATTACAAGTGTGTGGATCAAATATGAGTCACTTTTTTAATGTTTAAAAGCCTCTTAGTCTTAGGTCACAATTACCCAAAACTGGGGGAAAACAGCATTGCAAAAGTTAGAATCTTTTATTTCTATATAGTAGGTATAAATATTACCAGAAACTAGTATATTATCAAGGTCACTTGATATGCTGTAAGTGATGTTACTTTACTGAAATTTTAATAAAGGGCTACGCTGAGCACAGCATGATACAACCGCAGCATGTTGACCACTGAAATTTGAACAAGTGTAATTCTAAAGTAAGTATGGACATATTAAACAGCTTGACACTATAATTAGATGGACACAATAAGGAGATTGACCCAGTAATTAGCAGGACACAAACTACGGAATATATAATATTAGCCCTTATGACTCCTTATGATTCCTCTTTGACCCCTTATAGCTGGGAAACATTAAGAGCTACGCCAATCTATTGACATACTGCTGAAAGCTTATAGCAAGAGGAATCCATAGAAAAAAATTCTGTCGAAATCCGACGAAAAATAAAAATTTTCGGTAATCTGCAAATTTGCAGTTTTAGCCCCTTTGACCCCTTAAAGCTCGGAAACGGTAAGAGCCTTCGCTAAATCCATTGACATACTACTGAAAGCTTATATGAAGAGGAATAAAAAAAAAATTCCATCGAAATCCAATGAAAAATAAAAATTTAGGTAATCTGCAAATTTGCAGTTTTGGCCCCTTTGAACCCTTAAAGCTCTGAAACGGTAAGAGCGACGCCAAATCCGTACACATACTACGGAAAACTTATATCAAGAGGAATCCAAAGAAAAAAATCCTGTCGAAATCCGATGAAAAATAAAAATTTTAGGTAATCTGCAAATTTGCAGTTTTGGCCCCTTTGACCCCTTATAGCTCGGAAACGGTAAGAGCTACACTAAATCTGTTGACATACTACTGAAAGCCTATATCAAGAGGAATCCAAAGAAAAAAATCCCATCAAAATCTGATGAAAAATAAAAATTTTAGGTAATCTGCAAATTTGCAATTTTGTCCCCGTTCGGCCCCTTATAGCTCGGAAACGGTAAGAGCTACACTAAATCCGTTGACATACTACTGAAAGCTTATATCAAGAGGAATCCAAAGAAAAAAATCCCATCGAAATCCGATGAAAAATAAAAATTTTAGGTAATCTGCAAATTTGCAATTTTGGCCCTGTTCGGCCCCTCATAGCTCGGAAAGGAAACAAGTTAACAAAAATCTAATAATTGGGCGCTACATTAATTTTTCATAAGGAATCCATTGAAAAAATTGCATCAAAAGCGGACTTAAAATTAAAAAAAAAAATTTTGGATTCCCCCTGTTAGGGCCCCATTTATCTCATGAACCGTACGTGCGATGTGAAATCTGTTTACATACTGCTGATTTGAAATTTAATAAGGAGCACACTGAAAGAAACCACATAAAAATCTGATAAATAATAAATATTCTACAACCCAATATATGAGAACACCCAATTTGGCCCTTTTTTCAGAAACGGGAGGGGCTACAATACCCAAAAGCAATCCCAGTCTTCACTTTGTGCCAAGGAACATTGTGTTAAAATTTCATAAAGATTCGTCAACCAGAACTTAAGTTATCCCACGGAAAAGAAGTGTCTACAGACGCCGACGACGACGACGCCAGTATAATACCATTATACGACCTCAAAATTTTTTTTGCGGTCGTATAAAAATGAAAACGCTCATTGTGGGATTTTAAGGAACACTTTTAAAAAAAAATTATCAAGAATTGAATGCAATATTTTGTAGTTTTATCGGAGTGTAAAAGGGTGGACTGAAGCATGGCTTCATGTGAAAAATGTGCTACGGTCCACCCTAATTACACGACTATAAACCTACAAAATATTGCATTGAATACTTATAATTACATTCTGTAAATGGAATGCAAGTTTTCACGCCGGACAACATAATGAAATTTGTGGATGATGCAACATTTCCGAGTTTAGATTACTCTGCCATCTTTGTTTACTTTTGTCATTGTCAAGGAGTCGCTTGATGCTGTAGTTGTACTGACTGATAAAACACAGTTACAGAAAGGATCGGAAGTACTCGTAACCAATAAAATACGGGATTTCCATACGAAGCTGAATGAAAGTAATTATTCTGCAATAACATTCATTTGCCATGACAGTAATATCCCAATTGTATAGAACACCCTTACCCCTTGGTACAAATGAACATGAAAATCACCAAAATATTTACTATGTTCCAATAGGTCTACATAATCATGATAATATTAAAACAAGTGCTGCATAAGCCTTAAATAGTTTTAATTCCTTTCTGACACATTACCAACATACCCAAAGTGTAAATCAAAACATATTTTGCATACATATGCATGGCGTGTAGTTTTAAATTCCCTAGACTGTACTCCTATAATAGATACACTTTGTACTAGTATGTAATGACATTATGACAGGATAATACTACTTATTAAAGTAAATTTTACATTTTAATATCACATCAATCGTTGTATATTTCAATGAAATGTGACAAGTGTAATACTACATATACTGCATTGTGTATATCTAGTGTTTCTGAGGATGCCTACTAAGGTACGTACATGTATGACTTCTATATTGCAAATATGGAAAATTTGTTTCTCAAGTGTTGAAAATCGACTAAATTTTGGTTTTTTTATGAGGTTAACTCCCTTATTCCATTTGTGTCTTTGGCATTTAGGCAACAACTGGCCTACATGTACAAATCCATAAACATATTGCATCATTGTGAGGGTATTTTCCTATGAGACTTTGTTTTTTCCCCATTTACTCTTTGAAAATTTGGCAATTTAATCTCCAGCCATGGGTGGATGAAAACTTGACAGGATAGGGCAAATAATTAGATGACAAAATATAAAAAATTAGATGTCCTGAATGCATATCACATTCATACCTTATATGACATGTACCACTATAACTGGAATTCATTTTACATGTATATGAAATAAATTACTTAACAGTAACACCATCATACAGTAATTTGGCATTTAAAGAACCTAACATTTCAAAAGTTTAAATTCTTAAAATGATAATGAATTAGTTGATTTGAACTGAACACTGTGTGCATCCAGGCTTTACTAATTAAAAAATTAATACGGATAGCTCCACATTACTTCTACAATGAAGAGCTGATGGGTAAGACTGTTATTCCATTCAAAACTTTAAAAAGGTGTAATTTTTTTAGATTTATTTTTGTATTTTTTTTTAAATGTCTCTCGACTTTTTTGTATTTTGCATTGTAAAGTGGCTAATTTTTGTGGGTGTTGAAGTTGGCAAAACGTATACATGTAGACCAAAATTAAAACGTGTATATATGTAATAACTGTCATTAAAGTTTGATTTTAAAATCCAAGAATATTTCTGCTTCAAATAATATACACCCCTTCACTAGGAAATCAATTGGTTGCTGCCTTTAACATAAATTGTACCATTCCTTGGAATTTTAGGATTTCTAAATATCATCATGATTTGTTGCAGTCTTCAAGAAATACATTTGAAATTTGGTGGACATATCCAGTACAGCAGACTTTTGTGGCTTAGTTTCCACACATTTTGTATTATCAGAGATTTCTGTAAAATCATCATGTTTTTTTCCCATAAAGGTTTATCAATATTTGTCGCTTGCGTGCATGCTTGGAATGTTCATTCTCCTTAGCAGTAGTCAATTTTACCCCATTCATATCAATTTGACTATGGGCAATGTTAGCAATAACAAAATACAGTGTCAGATCCTTTTTTTAAGAACAAAAACAGACCTTCGGACCGACACTACACTATTTTTCAACCTGTCCTTTTGCAAAAATTTTGGTTTTGTCAGATGGAAAAACGCAATTCTTGAAGACTGTTGTATATGTATTTATAAAATGAGAAATAAACCAAGCCAATTCTGTTTCTCCTTAGCTCAAGCCTACATGTAGAAAAACAACTAGGGTTGCAAGTTAAATGGTTACTGGTATCTCTCACCATTAATAAAGAACTTGAAATTCTGCCCTAAAAAGTATACATGAGAGGCTATTTCTGAAAAGATTCAGGACCAATCCAATTTTTTGCCTTGATTGTTGTGCAGAGAATTGTATATGAATAAAGACCTGATACACTAGTTGCCTCACTATAAATTCTATGACTGGAGAAAAATAAGTTTAAAAGTCATTACCAGAAGTGCTTGGTGAAATATCACTTTATAATGATCTGGTTTGATAAATTGATTTGTTGAAAATATTCTCTGTGTTGGTTATAGCACAGATAAAAATCCAAGTTCATCATAAACTTGATGTCTTGAATTCAAATAATCAATATCACTGAATGTAAGACTGAACAATTCAATATATGTAAATCCTTCTTGACAAAAATGTAAACATCTTGATCATGTGTTTGATTTGGGAAATGATTGAGCTAAAAATATCTAAAACAACGAGAAAAAACAATTTTATTTGCACAAGGCATATTTTATCTTCTACTTCAGCCTAAAGATATTGATGCTGTTGAATCTCAAAGGCTAGAAAGAATCCAGGCAGCACGGCGAATACGACGGAGTAAATCTGCACCAAACAGCGGCAGATCCAGTTCAGTGTCCGATTCTTCCAAAACAGGTCCTTGTGTGGTAGAGGAGAATAAATCAACATGTCTTCCAAATATATTCAAGATGCAACAAAAAACTAATGACAAGCATAAAGACCAAAGCAACCAACTGGACCAAGTTACTACACCACCGATTTCTTCACCCGATTCTAACCCTCCGCCATACCAAGACTTACAATATCTAACGTGTTCATCAGAAGGTAAAAAAATTGACAATATTCTTGTTAATGCATGTCACAAGGATGAATGGACAGAAACAAAGGATGAAACGACAGTCCCACTCCTGGAAAAAGTACAGAATAATCGGTGAGTTTGTAATAAATTGGCAAGGTAAATTCAATTCAAATTTTAATGCTGCTTGAAATAATTTATGATTCTAAATTTTGTTCACTTTTATATCATGTAAATCAAGATTCACAGTGATGAAAGTACTAAATTTAATTGAACTCAATCCTGTAAACTTGGTTTGAGAACAAGAAATTTCGATCTTTATTTTACTCAGGGATGCAAATTACCTGTGCCCAGTAGCTATTGCCAAATACCCCTAAAATTTGACCTGGGCTACTAAAATTTTTAAACCAGTAGCCCAGGTTGCTATTGAAATATCTACTGGTTGACAATATAAAGTACTGGGATAGTAAAATATTTGGCTGGGCTCCTGAATTCTGTTTGTCAGGGGCCAAGCTGGCCACATTGTCAGTATTGGGAATAATAGGTAACAACATTAACAGGACCCCTAAAGTAAATGTAATGTAACTGCCTTTTGGAACATGGTTCTTCTCATCAAATTTGATTCTCAACTCATTCATGAGCACTTTCTTCAGCTTTTGTTGTCCAGATTTTCCACCTCACAGCAGCATTTTGCTTCATGTCGGAGCTAGTCTGTCTCCTGTTTCTACAATTTAATCTTTAATTTCCTTTCAGACTTGCAATATGTAAATATTTCTTTTGATTTCTGGTAATAACAGAAAACAAAAGAAGTGAAGGACCAGCTGAGTTAGGATTGCAAAGTACGCTATAGCTATTTTGTGTTAAATAAAACCCTTAAAAAACATATATGTATCATTTTCTAATTTTTTGCCGCTACTCTTGGTATATTTGTTGAAATAAACAAAGTTAAAAAAAAATAAAAAAAAAATTCATAGACCTTCATGTTAATTTCAGTCAAATTTGAAAGAAATTCGATGAGGGAGTGATTGATGAATGATTTACACAAGCCAACAAACCAATGTCAATGAAAAGACACCAAATGAATTGTCGATGGATTACTTATTTGCATATAGGGTGTTTGTTGTTTATTCGGGTGGCCAATGCAATGAACAAACAGAATTTTGATTTGTTTACTAACTTACATAAAAATGTTCAGGTAAATCTAAGAATAAAATTTGCAGAACCAATATCCATTTAGGCCCCCAAAAAATATGTGTGTTTACGGAAGTCCGACCGACCCTAATTTTTAGATGCCCACCCTAAAACTTTTTATTGATTCTAATAAAAAAAAGTTCAACGTTGTTATCAGCCGACCCTATTTTGATACAGACCTCTGTAAATTGACTAGTTTATCTGGTAACATGCTTCCGCTGGTACGGAAAGTTAATAAAATAGACATTTAAACTTTTTATTTGGTTCAAAAGACATTCAAATAGACAAAACTCAAGAAATATGCCAAGTTTCTTCCAAAATACAATGCAAATGGCAGGACTTCCGGTTTGTAGGATTTATTTCGGAACGGACTTGGGAATGACCCGAAAGTTTTCCGGATTTCGTTGACAATGCCTGAAAAAAAAAAATTCCCGACCTACCGACCCTAATTTTTTTCAGCAGACTACAGTAAACACACATATTTTTCTTTTTGACCTTACCATTTAATTTTATTAAAATAAATTTGTTTACAGGTAAAAAGTTTGTCAAGTAATTATATACATGTATATAATTACAGAATTAATTTTTTGCTTCCCAATGGGGATTAACTTCCGACCCAGGTGTTCTGGTTAATCGATAGACCCCAGGGCATTATAACAAAAAATACAGGTGTTCAGTTTACCAGGTATACGCCCTCTGTTTTCCACTCAAATTTTCTGTTAAAATAATATAACATTGAAGAGTAATGCATGGAAAACTTTTTAACCCTTTGTTGTAAAATTATGGTCATGCATGGCATGAAGCAGCAAAAAAATAGCTTTCCATTGGTGTATGCCATGTCATGCCTTAACATTTACTTAAAAAGATATTTGGAGAAAAGTTGCAGCAAATTTCGTTGTGGCTACTTTAGGATTTGATATTATAAAGATCAGTGCAAAATATACACACATGTGGTGCAGTTTATTAACTTCAAATTTCTACACGTTTTGCAGATACAGTCTACAAGTCTTGTTCAATTTTCAAAATTGGGGTAAAAATTGTACCTTGAAATCATGTTTTGCAGGAAAATATATTACAAATATATAAGGACAGTCTTTAAAAAATCTTTTGTCATTAATTCTAAGCTTTATAAAAGTTAAATATAATTACATTTGTAAGTGTTCTTCCAAACTTCAATAACTTTATGAAAAAAGGATCAAAGTATGAAATGAGATATATAGCAATTGAAAAAAAACACATTGATTACCGCTTACAATTTTTGTAATGTTTTTGGGTTGGTGAAGGCAAATTAAAGCCAAACAGGTGTTTGTTATTTTTTTTTTTATAGATTTTTAGGCTTTTAATATACATTTAATGTTCTTATTCAGTACATGTAGTATCACAGTCCATCCAATTAATTTTGTTTATTGGATGTTAAATGACTACTTGAAATTTATTTTTTGTTAATAAAATAATATTGAATTGTGAAATGATGAAAAAACAATTTGATAACATTTACCACCAAAACTTGAAGTTTAAAAATGTTCCAATTTTTGTAATATATTTTCCTGCAAAACATGATTTCAAGGTACAATTTTTACCCCAAAGTTTGAAAATTGAACAAGACTTGTAGACTGTATCTGCAAAACGTGTAGAAATTTGAAGTTAATAAACTTCATTAATGTACATTGTGTGTCAAACTGTCAATTCTTTCAATGGAAGAACACTTACAAATGTAATTATATTTCAATGGAAGAACACTTACAAATGTAATTATATTTAACTTTTATAAAGCTTAGAATTAATGACAAAAGATTTTTTTAAAGACTGTCCTTATATATTTGCATCTCTTAATATATATTTAATATATGTATTTAAATTCTATTACTTACAGATACATGTACAATTTTGTACATGTACTACATACATATCCATTGTATAGTAATTTAACTTAGGCCACATCAAATTAATTAACAGATTCTCATCCACACCCAACCCATTTTTTCTAGGCTCTATTTTTTTTTATTTTCAATTATTCAGAAATTTTCTTTAAATTCCTATCAATTTTAGTGAAAATCAGTAAAAAAAATATAAAATAAAACCCTCCCATCTGCCCCAGATTTTTTATTACAGGTGGATGAGAATCTACAAATTAACTTGATAGGGATTAACACTACACTTACACCGAGTATAAAATCAAATGTGAATTAAAAAAAAAAACAAGATTTGAAAGAATTGACAGTTTGACACACAATGTACATTAATAACATAATTATTAAGCAGTATGTTTTGAGCAAAAAATACAACTAAAATATATCTTGATCAACAGAATGCTTCTAATTACTTCCAGAAATATGTTTATTCTTGCCACACACTTGTGATAGTTAATTGCTTAAGTGATGTTTGTACATCACCATTACTTTTCCAATCAATACATTGTTTCAAGCTCTGGTCTTTGTTTACTGTTTGCTCCCAATATCAAAACAAGATTGGGCGAATCTATGTGGGAACATCAATGTGTATTCATTTCATCTGAAACTTAGACCAACCACGTATCAATTATCTCTTGTATACCTAGACCAGTACAGGTAAACACTAGTATTGGATTACACAGCTTTAGCCATCCCGCTTTTGAGAAATCAATTTACTGTTTTGTGACATTGCTTGTAGCTTATATTCTAAGTCATTGCGGCAGTTCATTGATTCATAAGATTTTTCCCTTTTCTGCGATGTAAAACAAACATGGATTAACCTCAAGGATTTTATCTATTTTAGGAAATTGATGAAAAATTCTGTTGCTATTGGTGACATGAATGGCTTAATTGCATTTCGGATTCTGACTCCGTAAACATAACTTGATTTCTAAATCTTTGACAGAAAGTGTGTCATGGATTAAATTATGTTAACACATTGATGTGTGAATTATTCATAATGAACTAGCTTGGCTCAGCCAATTGATTCATACAATTCATGAAGACATTGGTGATACACATGTTTTGGGCATAAAAGGATTATTTTGAGAATAATGCTTGGCTTTTCAAAAAATACAATAATGCATTAATGGAAATTACTCTTATTGTTATGAAAACAATACAATTTTTAAATGGTATAGCAACAGACAATAGCAGAATACAGCATTAATTTCATTGTTTACATTTTGGATTATAATGGATTTGGGCTCTAAAGCAAAAAGGACTATAGTTATTCGACATTTTATCAAAAATTGTCATTTGTAAACAATGGCAACATTAGTGTCGGCCATTTTGGAAACGCTGTAAGTTGTTTTTTCTCTATATTTGTTGTAAATATTAAAACATGTTATATAAAAATTTCATTTACCTCAAATTCATTTAGAAACTGTGCAACTCCGCCGTAAGATAGTCTTTTCTTTTCAAATCCAAGTTTGTCTGCTGGTGGCAAATACGGGATAGGATCCCTGGCTGCAAATAAAGCCAGCAAATTTGGTGGAAGAAATGCTGTCATTTCTGTCCCAGTTTATCTTGTTTTTTCTTTCGATTTTGATGTTAACCTCACAGCCTTTATCGACCCTCACTTAGAAAATCGGTGTTATTTGTGGAAACTAATTTGTTCTTCGACCAACATGCGATTTACCACGTCCCTAAATAACTCAATTGAGACGTCTGTTCTTCGTTGGTTTGTATTGCATCGATAAATGACGTACCATAGGGAATATGGTAAACTACTATCCCCGCAGTAAATTATTTTTTTTGAAATGTAAAACTTTCTTTTGTCTCATACAAATTGCTACACTGTTGTAACATGAAGTTGTAGATTTGTGTGTATTGGCTTTGTGTATTCTGTCTTTACATAGTATACAATAAATTGGTAATTTAATATTTGCTGCATAAAGCACCTGTTACCACCCGAAGTCGCATGTATTGGGGATTTTGATTGGTTGATCGACCTGAAAGGCTGAGCTCAATCATATTCAATGGGTTCATGTCAACGTAAGATCAACAGTAAATTTTAGCGATGGAGGGTGAAATTTTTGCATGAGAATGGTTAGTTAATTTATTGATCATTGCGCAGCATGTTTCTTAAACAACCACGCTCACATGCATGCAAAAATAGCGATTAATAATGGAAAATGGAGCGTGCACTAAGAGTGACTCTAGTTTTTTGCAGACGAAAATATATGAGGGAACTTGCATACACTACATGTAGGAAAAGTGTGCTAAACGCATAAAACATTGACACAGTGTAAATTGATTTACTTTCAAAGGAAAACTTATGTTTATAACAATATGCAAAAGTTTAATGCAAATGAAGATTATAATTTTTGAAAACTTTTTCAGAAGTTTACTTTCTTTGGCAACCAGTCAAGAAATTAAAAATTGCTTTAACAACTGTTATAAGGCAAACAATGGAAGTAATTAAAGAACTTACTTATAGGAAAACTCTTATGTGTTTTAATAACTGGATTTATTTCTATTCACAAAAAAGATGACATGAATTACAAGTTGTAAGTAGGGTAAATTTATTTTTTCAAACAAATATGGAAGTGGCTATGATCAGTTTAGAGCAGGGGAATGGTGGGCTTCCTAATTGTAACAATTATCAGCGTCAAAATCATGTGACACGCTCAAATCAAGATTGTATTACCAATTCCAGGTCATATCCAAAGCCTACCGATGATGTGGACGGAATGGGCCCAAGTGACATGCAAGGCAGTGATTATGAATGCAGCGAAAGAGTGGTAATTAATGTTAGTGGTCTACGATTTGAAACACAGTTACGGACTTTAAACCAATTTCCTGAAACATTATTAGGGAATCCTCAGAAAAGGAACAGATTCTATGATCCTCTTCGAAATGAGTATTTTTTCGATAGAAATAGACCAAGCTTTGATGCAGTTTTATACTATTATCAAAGTGGAGGACGTTTAAGAAGACCAGTGAATGTTCCGTTAGATGTTTTCTCAGAGGAAATTAAATTTTATGAGTTGGGAGAAGAAGCTATTCAAAAATATCGAGAAGATGAAGGATTTATCAAGGAAGAAGAGAAACCGTTGCCTACAAATGTATTCCAAAGGAGAGTTTGGCTGTTGTTTGAATATCCAGAAAGTTCAACATCGGCCAGACTAATTGCAATATTTTCAGTGGTTGTAATATTAATGTCAATTGTGATTTTTTGCTTGGAAACATTACCAGAGTTTAAAAAGTATCGTTATATGAATAAATCTTCAGACAATGCAAATTCCACAAAAGGTCATACGATTGAAGAAGATGATATTCCACAATTTAATGAACCATTTTTTATTATAGAAACCTGCTGTATAATTTGGTTCACCTTTGAACTGTTAGTTAGATATGCTTCCTGTCCGGAGAAATTAGGCTTCTTTAAAAATGTAATGAATATAATAGATATTGTGGCAATCATTCCATATTTCATCACATTAGGTACTGTTATTGCCGATGAAGGTAAAACAAACAACCAAGCCATGTCTCTTGCTATTCTTAGGGTGATAAGATTAGTTAGAGTTTTTAGGATATTTAAATTATCAAGGCATTCAAAAGGACTGCAAATTTTAGGACAAACTTTAAAGGCCAGTATGCGAGAATTAGGATTGCTCATTTTCTTCCTATTCATTGGAGTTATTTTGTTTTCTAGTGCTGTGTATTTTGCGGAGGCAGATGCAAAACATACGCATTTCCATAGTATACCCGATGCCTTTTGGTGGGCTGTTGTGACAATGACAACTGTAGGTTATGGTGATATGCGACCGATTGGAGTTTGGGGAAAACTAGTAGGATCTTTGTGTGCCATTGCTGGTGTACTGACAATTGCATTACCCGTGCCTGTGATTGTTTCAAATTTCAACTACTTTTATCATAGAGAGGCTGAAAGTGACGACAAAACAAACTATCATCATGTACAAAGTTGTCCGAACTACTCAAATAGTAAGAAAAACTCTCTCGCATCTAATTATAGTGGCTCAGATAATATTATGGAAATGGAAGAAGGAAGTAGTTTTATAAATATAAATAATGACAGATTGAAAGAAAACCATACAAATAAGGTAAACAACCCTTCAAGTATGAATAACTTGAGCATAGAAACCGATGTGTGACAAAAAGTATATATTGCAACTTTCGAAATTCACTCATCAAAGTTATTTATAACTAGGAGTTAAAACTGTGTTTTTTGAAAATTCAACACTTTCCTTACATTTTGTTTTCTATTTATTGAAATCTTGTCATTTAGGATTCCTCAACTCCAAGATGTCTTACATTCTAGCACCTATCATATTAGCACCTGTTTTAGACGTTTTTATATGGAATGTACACACCTTTTAAGTAGAAGGATTTTAATCTTAAACGTAATATTATCATGGTACACAATGAACAAATGATCGACTACATTCAAACAAATCACTTTGATCTATCACAAATTAAAGTCATATCTTAAAAACAACGATCAGTGCTCATTCAGTAATAATGGATAGAATATTACTTTTCATTAATTTTAAATTGGCGAGGGTTCGAAAAGAAAAAATATAACCGAAAAAAAAAATTCTTCCTATTCTCTGTGGATTATACATCTGTGATTTTGTGCTTTTATTTTATGAAGAATTTACAGAAATAACTTTAATTCTATTAAGTGGTTACTAGCAGTGAAGGAAAATAAAGAATATGTCCAGAAAGAAGATAGTATGCCAGAACAAAGTAAAGAAAAAGCCTCCGAAAGAAATGATTGAAGATCAGACCATTTGAGTGGATTTACATTAGGGTAAGTTTAATGAATTTACATGTAAGTGATCGGTTTTCAATCAAATCGTTATGAAAAACAAAAAACAAAAATATGCAAAAGCCAATCTTCCCAAGTCTGACAAGTGTTTGAAGTCCATGTCCTTCCCCACAAGAAAGGACGTCGACCTCAAACACTTCACTTGGGGAAAGATGGTAAAAGCCTGAACATTCACATGTTCTTCTGTGGAAAGTCCAGATCAGACCTAACATAAGTTCTGTTTCCAGATCAGACCCAATGCAAGTTCTGTGAGCAAGAAGA
The DNA here is from genome assembly GCA_002080025.1 of Modiolus philippinarum. NCBI lineage: Eukaryota > Metazoa > Mollusca > Bivalvia > Mytilida > Modiolidae > Modiolus > Modiolus philippinarum. The sequence continues at coordinate 37,569 of MJUU01030606.1, forward strand.
GCATTATATGCATGTACATATATTTCATGTACTAATATATCTAACTGTCATTACAGTCTGGGTTTGGGTTTAAAGGGACAGACATGTTAGAGAGTATAATTTAAATAGTACATTTTTAAGGGAGGCAAACAGAAAATTCAACTACATGTACATGTACGTACAGTAAATAGAGTTATCAGGCAATAAATAACACCACAAAAAAAGAATTAAAAAAATAATTAAATACATAAAAAAATACATAAAATCAAAAGAAAGGGCCAAAGTGAATCTATCTCTCTGTAATATACTTCAGAAAATTGAAACAGCAAATCAGAAACAATGCCGTTTCAATGGCATGAATGATCAATTTGATTTTACTTTTAAAAAAAGAGTATATTCATGACATGTACAATTTTATTTGGAATTCAATTTCAAGACCATGAAGACAGGTTTATACATTAGCCAAGTTTGACTGATTTGTAGGACCTATTGTCATACCTGTAGTTTACAATTAAACATTGGACTTTACCAATTTAAACTTACCAATTCGATTGGACCCCCTGTACTTGAACATGTTGAAGTTTATTGTTTCTCATTACTAACACTATTAGCTCTACAATTTTTTAGCATGCATACTTAAGGTAGATAGACAGTAATATTCATATCCATGATATTTTGTTGTAAGTCGGCACAATTGAAGAACAAATCCTACTTACCTAAAATCTGTAATAAAAAGTATGGGTCACCATGCTTGCTTTTTCTAGAATAAAGATCAAAGTTTGCTCATTTTTAGCCATTTTTTCACCTAAGTTTACATAGAATGCACGGGGAAAATATGGAAAGGCAATTTTTAGCTCAATAGAAATGAAACTTTTATCCATGAGAATTTGATTTATTTTTTAGAACAGATAGTTTATGATGTAATTTATTGGTTACAATAAAAAAATGAATATGTCACCATGCTTTTAACGGAGATATTTAACAAAGTTTCTGGATTAAACATTTATTTACGGGAAAAGGGAGTTAATTCACGGCAAAGTAAACGAAATATGACGTTTCGCATCTGTCATTCAATTATGACGTCACAAAGGAAAAGCCGTCAAATTACTGTTCCGGCACGAAAATCAAACATACCCCGTATCCGACTCTTTATTTTTTCTAATGCGCGATTGAATTGCGCAGCGCAACAGTGTCTATCTACCTTAATTGCAGACCAATAACTCAGTTTTTTGTATTAATATAAAAACATATTTCTTGTTAAAACTGGTATTGGAGAGATTAATGATATTTATTGATCTTAACAAAATCATTAATTCTTGTTCTGTTTGTGCATTTTGTAAAACATTCTTTGGTAATTGATATATTTTTCTGCATTTAATTTTTTTATGAGGTTATTGCAAAAGCTTGATTGACTGTAAAGTGCACACAAATTAATTTGCTAAATTACTTGGGCAGGTGTAAAATTACCTAATTTAAAATAATTAAAAGACCTGTTGATGCTATTCTGTTTGGTTGTCAATAGTCTTTTGGCAACAATTTTGAAGGCTAGAGTATTTTATACATGTAGTACTATTTGTGACACTGAACGACTTGTGCATGAAAACGAGGCAAAGGGACACGTTAAATAATATTAAACCATATGCTTGCATTGGTTTGTGAACAAGGGTACATTTATGACAAATCAAATGTTTTGGTTCCAAATGAATTCTAAAGACCATGGACATATTAAAAACTGCCAGACCAAAGTATATGTTAAAGGAAAAAATATTCAGTCTGGCACTGACAGCCAAAAGTACATGTTAAAGGTAAAACTTCTGGAGTCCGGCACTGCCAGGCCGAAGTACATGTAAACATGCACATGTTAAAGCCAAAACTCACACTTGTTTGTACTTCCAGGCCAAAAGGCATGTTATATAAAGGCCTTAGACAAATCTTTAGTCAATCTTGCACTGCCAAGCATGTTAAAGGCAAAACTTCATTGTGGCACTTCCAGGCCAAAGTACATTTTGCACATGTTAAAGGCAAAAAATCAGTCAGTCTGGCACTACCAGGCCAAAATACATGTTAAAAGCAAAACTTCAGTCAGTCTGGCACTTCCAGGCAAAAGCACATGTTAAAGGCCCCAGGCAAAACTTAAATCAATCTTGCACTGCCTGGCCATAGTAGATGTCAAAGGCAAAACTTCAGTTAGGCACATCCAGGCCAAAGAACATTTTGCACATGTTAAAGACAAAATTCAGTCAGTCTGCAGGCACTGCCAGGCCAAAGTACTAGCACATGTCAAAGGCAAAACTCTAGCCAGTCTGACACTGCCAGGCCAAAGTACTGTACATGTCAAGGGCAAAACTTCAGTCAGTCTGGCGCTGCCAGGCCAAAAATACATGCTAAAGTGCAAAACTTCAGTCAGTCTGGCACTGGCTGTTGAAGTACATGTTGAAGGCAAAACTTCAGTCAAAGTTTTCAGCACACAGGACCGAATGTCTCATAAGAATATGACATCTTTTTCTTGTATGCCTCACCAAATGTCCTCCATGCAAAGCTTTCGCGATTTCCAGCCCTTTTTTGAAAAGCTTGTAAATAAATCATTAAAACTGAGAGAAAAAAAATGATCTCAGCCACTGAGCCACACAACTCCGGCTTTTTTAATTGAGGCATCCAAATGCAACATGTCTTTTTCAAAGTGTTACAGGTACTCATGCTACCAGTGACAATTTTTGTCATCATACTTACTGCTCCTGTTTTGATATCCACCACAGCCCTCCATACATTTGATTTAAAAAAATATATTTGGTAGATATGAACAGTAGACTATGAAATACAGTAATTCAATGCATATTATGTGATGGAAATAGAAACACATTTTTATGAATATTTGATGTCTATTCCTATTATATGGTTGTATTTGTTTATGAATTATTAACAGGTATATATTACTTTATTTTTCATGGAACTGGCAGTACAAAATTGATTAAATATAAGTGGTGTTAATTCGTTGGCTACAGGTCAATTCTGGTGATGTCATAAGGATTAAATAAGTCTAAGGCTTGATTAACAAGAATTATGGAGTATGCAAATTTTTGGCATGTTAACATTGAACCTCAATACATATACATGTTTCTGACTTCAAATTTAAGCATATTTTGAACGATTTTTGCAGATTGCCCAGAACAGCGGGAATTCTACTGAGCCAGCTAAACATCATAATTCTGTTTACATGTTAATTACATGTACATGGTACTTGTATTAGTACTTGGCAGTTATACTGGTTTCAGATACTTATGATTGTAAACATGTACATAATATTACTTATTAGTAGGTGTACCAATTTTTATACCCCCGCAAACAAAGTTTAGGGGGTATATAGGAATCACCCTGTCTGTCTGTCCATCCGTCTGTCTCTGTCTGTCTGTCCATCTGTCCACACTTCTTGTAAGCGCAACTCCTCTTAAACCACTTGAAGGATTTTGATGAAACTTTACACAAAGGAAGGACACTATATGGAGATTTGCATGAAGGAATATAATTATTGTCCAAAACCAGGAAGGGGAAATAATTGGACTTTTACTTTCATTGATTCTGTCTGCACCGATTACCCTGTAAGCGCAACTCCTCTCAAACCACTTGAAGGATGTTTATGAAACTTTGCACAAAGGAAGGAGAGATTTGCATGAAGGATAGCAATATAATTATTGTCTGCAACCTAAAAGGAAAGATAATTTGACTTTGACATTTAATGGATTCCTTCTGCAATGATTTTTTTGATTTGGACAATTTTTCAAAGAAATGATTCAAATGGTACCTGGTACATACTTGTATTGTGAAATAAAGTTGTGAGAGAGAGAAACAACTTTTTTCATTGTAGTCCTCTTGAAAAGTTAAAGCTTATGATTTTTGTGAAAAAAGTCAAAGAGGCCAAAATTTATTATGCCCCGCCACGTAGTGGAAGGGGCATATAGATTTACCCTTGTCCGTCCGTCCATCCATACGTCCGTACGTCCCGATGTTAAGTTTTGTGTTTAGGTCCATATTTTGGTTACCTCTTGTAATATTTTAATAATATTACATCGGTACATGCACCTTGATTAGTACTACCAGATTCACTAACAATTAGGGATCCATGGCCTACATTTCACACTTGAGTGAATTTTGTTAAATTTTGCGTTTAGGTCCATTTCTCATCAACTACTCATCATACCACAATGATGTCTCATCAAATTAATCACCTTGATGAGTACTACCCAAATCATCAAGAGTTAAGTGGCTTTGACCTATATTTTAGGCTTGAGTGACTTTTGTTAAATCTTGCATTTAGGTCTATTACTCAACAACTAAACATGCTATCACAATCGTGTTGCGTCATATAAATCACCTTGACAGATGCTATTCAAATCAAAGACAATTAAGTGTCTTTGACCTATTTTTTATGCTTGAGTAACTTTTGGTAAAATTTGTGTTTTAAGGTCCATTTCTAAACAACTACACTACATATCATGATATTTCATGAAGAATCTTGGTGAGAACTACCTAATTGTTAGACAATTTTTTTCTTTGACTTTGACAGACATTTTACCCATGAATGACTCTGTTAAATTTTTACATTAGGTCCATTTATTAACAACTAGGTGTTTAATCAAATAAATCGCTCAAGTTCTCTATTGCGATAAATTTTACGGCGGAGCATCCCTGTCTTATAGACACATTCTCTAGTTTTTGTCTGATTTTGACAGAAAAATTATTTCTTGAGGATTATATCATTGTGACCATACTCGTATTGTATCCAAACTTGTACTATGGCCAAACCTGTATTGTGTCCACCTCCACCATGTTTGTCCACCTAAATTTGCACTTACCATATTGATTCAGGATTCAATGAGCGGGGAGTAAATCTTTCTGCCATTCGGCGACAGCTCTTATTAAATTCCATATACTATTAATTACCATGTGGCAAAAAAGAAGTTTTTAATCTCAGCAGCCTTTAAGATAACGCATGTCCAATGACACCAAAATGGCTGAGCATCTTTGACATGTTTGATTAGACTTGAATCTGTAAATGAGATTTTGTTAGAGGTCCATCTACAAAGATCATTGTGACCATGTTTTCTTTTTTTTTGTTGCAGTATAGTTTAGAGGAGGCTTAGGCCAAAAAGAAAAATATGTGTGTTTACTGTAGTCTGCTGAAAAAAATTAGGGTCGGTAGGTCGGGTCATTCCCAAGTCCCTTCCGAAATTAATCCTACAAACCGGAAGTCCTGCCATTTGCATTGTATTTTGGAAGAAACTTGGCATATTTCTTGATTTTTGTCTATTTGAATGTCTTTTGAACCAAATAAAAAGTTTAAATGTCTATTTTATTAACTTTCCGTACCAGCGGAAGCATGTTACCAGATAAACTAAGTCAATTTACAGAGGTCTGTATCAAAATAGGGTCGCCAGTCAAAAATTTTTGGGTGGCCAGAAATCTTTTCAGCCTTTGAAGCTTTCCAAAATGGCAAGAAAATTTATTGATTGATGGATTAATATCCAGTGAGTGATATTTCAGCTTTATCAGGATGAGAACAAATTAATCATGTTAATCAATGATAAGAAATTGAAAATAATAGTGGCAAGAAATAAAGGTGGAAGGAACAACTGGGTCAACCAATTTTAATTGCCATTGGANTTTATTCCAATTTTGGTTAATTTCCTGAAAGTCTCAAAGACCACTTATTTTTTTGAATTCTACTTAGCAACCATATATCCTAGAATTCTTTTAGTAACAATAATGACTATCAATAGGTAGATTTCAAAGATAATGAAAAAAATTATGCCAAGGGTGTATAACAACTGTTTTCTGTGTCAAACAGGGAGTGCGGGGATAGCTGTCGTTTCCGACAACATCTAGTTTTTTTTTGGCCTTATTTTGTCTGATTTGTGTGCACACTGTTAATTGTTTTTGTATGTCCCTCTTTGGCCTCCATCTTTGATGGGATGCAATCATTTTAAAGGGACTAACCAAGAACAATTGTTCCTGTTATTCCCATAAATAAAACATGTAAAAGGTCTACGATTATGGACAGCTGTTTTATTGGGCGGTATATATTGTCCATGGTGTCCTTTTGTCTGTCTGCCAAAGGACTACACACTTTGTGGTGACACAGGCCTCAAAGTAGACTTTGATATAGTGATCGTTTCCAAAAAATGATCTATAACTGAAAGTTTTGGTCGCCAGTCAAAAATTTTTGGGTGGCCAGAAATCTTTTCAGCCTTTGAAGCTTTCCAAAATGGCAAGAAAATTTATTGATTGATGGATTAGAGTTTAATATCCAGTGAGCGATATTTCAGCTTTATCAGGATGAGAACAAATTAATCATGTTAATCAATGATAAGAAATTGAAAATAATAGAGGCAAGAAATAAAGGTGGAAGGAACAACTGGGTCAACGAGTTTTAATTGCCATTGGAAAATAGTAGAAATGGGTAGGGACAGGAAATTTAGCCATCTCTAAATATAGATAGATAGATTGATTAGGTAGAGTTTCATGTCCAGTGATCAATATTTCAGTTATAATCAGGTAAATCATAAGTACAATAAGAAAGAAATAAATGGTGGAAGGGGAAACGAGTTCCATTGCCAGGTGAACAGAGGAGAAATGGGTAGGGACAGAAAATTAAGCATCTTACTTGACTCAAAGAGAGCTTAACCTATTGAAGATTCTTCTGACTACACCTCCTGAATAAAGATGTTTTACATTGGTATTTGACATCTACTAATGCCGAAAGGATATAAAGAGTATAAGTCAATACCCAAACAGTATACAATGTATACTGGTAGCTCCTATCTTCGTGGTACGTAGCTACGTAGTAACGGTGACGTCACAGTTAAAAATTTGGTTGAAATGAACGTGAATACCAAGAAGAAGTGGAACCCACGGAGAAGTGAGATGGGAGTATAAATACTATTTTTTTAGTCGCCAAAACATAAAGATATGGTGGCCCATGAGGCGACTAGTTTTTAATTTTAGTCGCCAAACAGTATTTTTTGTCGCCTAGGCGACCATTTCAGTCGACTAAATAGAGCCCTGCGACAACTCCTCACATACCACTTAATGAAATTCACTGAAAATTTGCAGAATATTCAGCATGTTCAGTGCATATTGCCATTGTGCATGAACTTTTTTTAAAATTTGATTTGATATGGTTATATGTATTTTTTGTCAAATGGGGAAGCAGGGCCTGGGGTATATATTTAAAGCTTAGTTTTTTAGTTTCAAATTGTGTATTGTACATATCTTTGAGCTTCTGTTATTATCAATGGTTAGGGTGAGGCTACAATCTTGAATAAATTATCAATGGTTAGGGTGAGGCTACAATCTTGAATAAATTATCAATGGTTAGGGTGAGGCTACAATCTTGAAGATGATGGGTAGGTGCTTGTACAAAATGTATATGTATTTCTGTGATTTTCTGCTTTCACCTGTGCATTTCTCTTATAGGATTAAACACCATTTTAAAGGAATTTATGGGAGTATAAAAGGGACCAATTCACTCACAAACAAATAAAAGTCCGAAGGACCTTTATGATATGTTTGTGAGTGACTTGGTCCTGTTTATACTCCAATAAATTCCTTTCAAACGGTGTTTAATCATTATAATTCTTTTAATTTGATGATAAGTAATTAAATTATTACTTTTATAATGCCAATCGCACATTTTTGTTCTATTTGAATCACTCGGCGTATTAATTTATAAGGTGAACTTAAATGTAGTTCAGTCAACGTCGTCTGTCGAAAAATAAACGACCTCAGAAATTGCAACTGGAAGTAAATTCAACCAATCATATCAAGGTATTATGCAAATCATATAAGAATTATTAAGTCTTATTTTGTCTTGCAGTTTTGTCCAGTTTGACCTGTTTCAAATTTTAGGTATTTTCCTGACACTAGATCATATTAGTAGTTACATTGTAGGGTCAATTTACTATATATATATATTTATTTGCAAATTTACACCAATAGGGGCCAAGCAAATACAATGACAAAACATACAAGACATACAAACATATGTTTATACAACAACAAATGACATGTAAATACAGATATATATATTGAGCAACTTTGGCCAATGTGGACTTTACTTTACTCATCATGCTTAACCCTTCCACTCCCTTAATTTGTGATTACCCTATGTTGTTTTCAATGAGGTAGTAATAGCACTGTTCCTAACTTACATGTATAAATGATATATGTGTACTGTGATGAACTGGAATAGTATTTGTTCAGTATTTATCTTTCTCATTTGAAATAGTTGCACTCCTTCAAAAACATAGTATAACACACTGCGTTTCTCAAGGGGAGACATGATAAGTTAATTTAGAAGGATTGAACATGTATTTGGTAAGTCATCATGGCAATAAGTATTAAATGCAATATCAATCTTGAAATTATTGAGCAAAGAAAGTCTTTTAACATGTTTCTAACTGCCAACTTTTAGTACAAACCCATTTGAAAAAAAATGCAAATACATTATACATGGTAGTGAAGAGCTGTTGAAAAATGTAAATAAGGATTATCAGTGCATTGTTCTTATTGTCAGTTGGTTTTTGGTTAATTTATATAAGAGTCATGCATATTATGTTCGGTTGACCTCTCTGTAATTTTGCACTACTCATCAACCGTGGAATGATATTATACCTGTTCATATCAACAATAAAGACTTCTTACACTCTGATATAATTGTGTATTGTTCTAAAGAGACAATAACATAGATGACATAGATGTAATGTCAGTAAATGACATACATGTAGAATTCAGGACAGTAAATGACATACATGTAGATTTCAGAACAGTAAATGACATACATGTAGATTTCATGACGGTAAATGACATACATGTAGATTTCAGGACGGTAAATGACATACATGTAGAATTCAGGACAGTAAATGACATACATGTAGATTTCAGATCAGTAAATGACATACATGTAGAATTCAGGACTGTAAATGACATACATGTAGAATTCAGGACAGTAAATGACATACATGTAGAATTCAGGACAGACAATCAGGGTACAGAAATGACTAGATTTTTGGACAGACAATCAATGTCATGTTAATTATATATAGGGTTGGAAACTCACTCCTAATTTTAGCATGCCTTGAATTCAAATTTCCAATATATTTGTTCATATTTGCTAAATTTCATCATAAATTTGTGTAAATATTAGCATGCCCTATTTGATTTTAGGATGCTTGATGTATATATTGTATAGTTCCAGGGGTTTATCTGGGTATTTTGGGAAAAGTCCTTTTAGGGGTGTTTTGCGAAAATTTTAATCGGCAAATTGGTCTTTTGGGAATCAAGATTAGGGGGTAAAGTTCCAAATTTGGGGAATTCTGCATGATTTGGAAATAATTTTGATTGGGAATGGGTCCTTTTAACGGACCCTATGGAATGCTAGAAAAATCCATGAGTTCAGATATGTACATGTATTCAGTTATATTCTTAGTACAATGCGTGTACCATACATGTTTGTCATTTTTGATGGAAATTCTTGTTGGGTTTTTGTAACATTCAGTCTTCACTTATTAAGAACAGAATTACACTGGAAACAATAGAAGGACTATTAGAGCTGAGCGAAGAGATCATATTTTGGATGTTTTAATTACTTATAATTTGTTGAAAATAAAGATTCATGCCAGACAAAAATTTAAAAATATCTACTATATGACAATACAAATGTTTTCGAAATATAGCCTGCCTGCTCAAAAGGCCTGACTGATCATGCTGATATTTCCAACTCTCTTATAATTAAGGTAGTTCGAGCCTAATAAAAATATCAGACAGAATTTTTTTATTTTAAGATATTTTGTACGTCTTAGTCCATTTGTTAAAAAAATATAATAAAAATGTCACCGATCATCTTTTCCTGTAATCAGGCCAAATTCAGTATTTTTCAGCGATATTTACAAAGCATGTGAGAACATGCTTGTTGTTTAGCTTTCATGTAAAATAGATACCAGATAGATTTTTTTTATTTTTTGACATTTCAGAGATATATACTTAAGCTGAATGTTGGGCTTAAAAAATGTATATGTCACCGTTTGATTAACCCTTTACCACTCAGAACTTTTCGTGAAAATATGCCGTTTTTGAATGTTTGCAAACCACCCACCCCTTTGAAAAAAGTGCTAATTTTGGCATTTTTTCATTCTAAAATCAGAAGTTGACAACCAGAAGTGAAGTAAATCTTCTGAATTAGTGATGCATGTTAAACTTAAGAGTCTTTTGCCTCCATTGATGGCAACCGGTAATCGATTCAATAACACTTCCGGTCTACATAAATGTTTATGGAGAGCCAAATTTGCAGAAAATGTCATTTTTTCCAATTTTTGAGTTTAATGACCTCTGGTGACCTCAAACCGCATTCATACCGATCCTCTTTATCTTGGTCACAGAGATCACTTATGTGACATTACTTTCAGACTAAAAGAACAGTTCTTACTTACACAGTGACGGAGAACCAATCTTCCTTTCATGCCCACCCCCATGAAAAATGACCGATTTTTGTCTTTGAAAAATTCGTTTGGGGTTTGATAGTGCTCAATTTTTCCAAATCTGACTGCAATACTACATTGCTGCTAAAAATGACAAGAACAGAGTCCTAGCTTTCTGAGAGCCGAGTTTGATGACATTCGGTAAAGTATGGAGGACCNGTGATTTGTCACGGTACCACTCTTTCTGTACTGTACATATGTTATCAATTTTTTCCCTTAGTAATAACACATGCATGTTATTTTTCTATAATAACTCATACAGGTTAGGTACTTGACTGGTGGTAAAGAGTTAAAAGAGATATTTTATATATTTTACGAAATAGACAGTATTTACAGGAAAAGGGAGCTAATTCGCGGGAAAGTGCATGGCAATCTATAATGACGTCACAATGAAAATGTCAAATCAGGAATATTCCGGCTTGAAAATAAAGTCAATTCCGTGTCCGACTTGTGTTTCGCAAATGCGCCAATTGAATGCACCATGTATTAGTGTCGATCTACCTTAAGGTGTAACGAATTCCACATATTATTTTTGTTTTTATTAATTCATCCAGCTTATAATTTTATTTAAAATGTATGCGTCCTGAAAAATTTTCAAACTGTAATGGCATAAATGCTAAATGAAATATTGAATGGCCAAGTATACCTATAATACGGGTCATTTATATTTGGCTATTCTTAATTTTAAGTTTAAATCTAGTAAACCTTTTTAAAAATTCTATTTCTGACGTCAATCAAAATTAATTCATTTCGATTGACAGCTTATCCAAATAAGTTACAATCATTGGGTTTAAATGCTTTTGTAAACATTTAATACCCACTAAGTTCATAAAACTCGCAGAGTAAATGTTTTCATATATATCATACATTTACTTTTTTATTGATGATGTTTACTTGTATGATTAAAAAATAGGCATTACCATGATTAATGGAAACAGTTTTTAATATTGTCTCACCAAGGGAGGCATCCTTATCTACCCATTGCTTGGTCTTTGATGTGCATTTGAATAAAAGGACAATTTCTGGATATCCCAATTTCCTTTGAAGTGATACAACAGTTAATGCAATGTTGACCTACTTCTTTGAGTGATACCTATTTGTGTATGAGTGATACAGCATTTAATGTTAAACTATTTATAGACAATAATATGGTCACTTTGATCTACATTTCATGCTCAAGTGAATTTGAATGACTTATTGGATAAACAATTATTATAACCTCCGCAAGCAAAGTTTTATGGGTATATAGGAATCCCCCTGTCCTTTTGTTTGTCTGTGTGTCTGTCAATCCTTCTGTCTGTCTGTCTGTCCATGTACCTTTTCAGTGCATATCTTCCAAAACGACTCCTTGGATTTTGATGAAATGTTAGTTGTAGTATACCACCTGAAGATGTGCATGAAGTAATATGGTTGCTGCTGAAGCTGAAAATTTTGAAGGGGAGATAATTTGTCTTGACGATTTTCTGGAAAAAAGGGGAAGTACCTTGTCAGCGTATTTCCTCTTAAACTGCTCCTTGATTTTGATGAAATTTTACACATTTGTAATATTCCACCTTAAGATATGCATGATGTAATATGGTTTCTGTTTGAAATTTTGAAGGGGAGATCATTCGTCTTTGTATATTTTATGGAAAAAGGGGAAGTTATGTGATTGTGCACACATTTGTACTGAGTTCCAACAGGGTTCAATCAGATGTGTGGGGGTATATATGGCAGCCATTCGCCAACAGTTCTAGTTTTCATTTGTGTTGATATATGTACATTATCAGTGAAAATTTAGGTACAACTTGTAGGGGTTGAGCACAGTTTTACCTTTACACTTGAATATCTTAATAGAAAAGTACACAGGAAAACTTTTTGCACGTTGCTTTTGCCATGATTTTTGTCGTGCATGTAATTTTACATAATTATACCCCCCGCAAACAAAGTTTGGGGGGTATATAGGAATCACCCTGTCTGTCTGTCCGTCTGTCCGTCCGTCCGTCTGTCCGTCTGTCCACACTTCTCGTAAGCGCAACTCCTCTTAAACCACTTGAAGGATTTTGATGAAACTTTACACAAAGGAAGGACACTATATGGAGATGTGCATGAAGGAATATAATTATTGTCCGAAACCAGGAAGGGGAGATAATCTGACTTTGACTTTTCGTTGATTCCCTATTTATGGGTTACCTCGTAAGGGCAACTCCTCTTAAACCACTTGAAGGATTTTGATGAAACTTTACACAAAAAGGAAGGACACTATTAGGAGATGTGCATGAAGAAATAAAATTATTGTCCAAAACCAGGAAGGGGAAATAATTGGACTTTGACTATTCGTTGATTCCCCATGTATGGGTTACCTCGTAAGCACAACTCCTCTTAAACCACTTGAAGGATTTTGATGAAACTATACACAAAGGAAGGACACTATATGGAGATGTGCATGAAGAAATATTATTATTGCTGAACACCAGAAAGGGGAGATAATTGAACTTCGACTTTTTGTTGATTCCCCATGTATGGGTTACCTCGTAAGCGCAACTCCTCTTAAACCACTTGAAAGAATTTAATGAAACTTCACACAAAGTAAGAACACTATTTGGAGATGTGCATGAAGGAATATAATTATTGTCAGAAACCAGGAAGGGGAGATAATTTAACTTTGAGTTTTCCTTGATTCCCTGTGTATTACCTCTTACGCACAACTCCTCTTAATCCACTTGAAGGATTTTGATGAAACTTTAGACAAAGGATGAACACTATATGTAGATGTGTAAAATGTCAAATAGGCTGAAAAGGGTGAATTTTATATNTCCTTGACCTCAATTTCACAGTCTAGTGAGCATGTTCACTTTTCTGATTAGTTCACTTAGATTTTACATCAATTTAGAGTCCAGCAGGGACAGGCGAGACATCCTTTAGGGTCATCACTTGTAGGGGTTGAGCACGGTTTTACCTTTTACACTTGAATATCTTAATAGAAAAGTGCACAGGAAAACTTTTTGCACGTTGCTTTTGCCATGATTTTTGTCGTGCATGTAATTTTACATAATTTATATCTTCTCACAACAACCCTTTGAATGTTGGTTTTGTTTTTTGATCCCTTATTGAAACCACAACATCAGATGAGAGATTATTTGGATTTTGTCCCTAAATGTTTAATGGCAACTTTTCAATGTCTTTAGAGTCTTTTGACGACAAAAGCACTTACTAGTAACTTGAAAGAAGGTATAAATTTGACTTGAATAAACCTGCAGTTATATGCCATATCATTCTTGCAGATAATTTTTTTGTATATCAAGTTACGGTCATTGACAGTTTAAATACCAAAAACATAATATTATAATATCTGAAAATCTGAACACCTTCTAATAACTGGTTTATGTAATCCTAAATAAGGCCATTTTAATTAGTAGATTATCAACATAGGAATTATGGAGTGGGTGGAAAGTTTTAATTGCGAGGAACAGCCGTTAAGATATTCACCGGCCGGCCAGCCCCAAAAACAGAAGTAAATGTGCTGGAAATTAGTTGTGCAGATTTATTTAGTTTGTCTTTAAAATTATAGATGTTTCACAAAACTTGTGAAAAAAACTCAGTCAGATTTTTTGGGGTCTTTATGCAGTTGTGTTTTTCTATGCAATTCTCAGTCAGAAGTGATTTTGGAAGGATAATGGGATGGTGTATATATATTTGAGTTTTGAGCTAGTATATTCTGACTTTGGCTCATTAAACATGTTAAACTGATATTTTCACACTAAATTTTTACAATGTTTTAGTCTTTGCAATTCCTTTAGTAAATTTTAAAATGTGCTCAAACAAAAACTTCAAAAAGGTATGAATAGCTATTCATATTGAGATGCGTGAAATCACCCAACAACAAATTCTAGTTATCTTCGAAGTCATTCATATAAGATTAGGAATTTCTTTCATTCATGAAAAAAGGACAAAATTAAAGGTATTACAATGTTTGATATACTCTTTGGCCAGAGACTGAATTGATGGCATGAATCACTATCCAATGACAATTGTATTTATGAATCTACTGATCAGTAGCTTGGGTCAGATTAGAAAGCTATGGCAAGTGATAAGCTATCTTGTCCATGTTTTGCACTGGTTTGATAACATGCATCTTGGTTATAAATATTTGTAATTAACATGCTATTTTTAGATGGATCATTTGTGAAGTGAATGATTTTCCTATTCATCAATACCATGCCTGCCTGCTTTCTTGGGGGTTTTTAGGGAAAACCCCCATAGAGGATCCCAAAATTAGAAGTTGAAATTCCAAATAAAAGACACTTGAAAACATTAAACAAGTAAGGAACAGTTGAATGTAATGATGAAACACATTAGAACATTATAAACAAAAAAAAAAGCATACCATAAGACCCCCTATAGCCAAGTTATAAGGAGTTGTCTTTTTTGACACACAGCAAAAACCCAATGAGATTCTCAAAAGTTGGCAGGTATGCAATCTCGAGTATGCAATACATGTATAGCAATGCAAACACAGCACACTTTATTTATCAATTTTAAGTGTTTGTGTTGTATGGGTGAAACTGTCTGAACTGAACTCTATCTAAATATAGGAAACCCATCTCAACTGAATCCCTGCTGAATAGGAAACCAGGCCTCTACATTAACTTTTACTCAGATTTTTCCATCGGAGAAGTAAGCTTCAAGGCACACGACAAAGTTTCAATCTACATTGAAAAACTTGTGAAAATTTGAGTATTGCAAAATTTCGATACGTACTTTCCAAATATGCAAAAATATATATACCTTATCAGGCTAATTTTCAAGATATAAAGCGTCGAAATTCGGTAAAATTTAGCAAAAATTGAAATTACTGCAAAATTTCAAGCTAAATTCAAATTGGTATATCTTTTTTATTTTTATAGATAGCCAAGTGATTTTTTCTGCAGGTCAATCTTTCATACTAAAACTACATGTATTACATGAGATCAAAATCAATTCATTTCTTTTTATATATATCTTATTTTTTGCTGCTTATTTCAACTTTTAAGTTCTAAAACCTAAGAATTCGTATGTTTTTAAAATCTTTTTGTCATGGTTCCTACATTGATTTTTCCCTGAATTTCATATATGTTATATGGCTTGAACCAAGGAATTCAAATGTGAAATAAAAATTAGGGGTTAACGTGCGTTTTTTCAAGATAAAGATTAAAAACCTCCCAAAAGTCACATTTTACGTCTATTTTCGCGGGAAAGCGTTATTGACTTTATTCCATATCTTTCAACGCTGCTGCTAAGTTAGAAACGTCCAGTGTATTTCATATATTTGCTTTGTGTATACATGTACATGTAACAAATTAACAATGATTTAATATATAGATTCATAACCCTGGACCCCTGTGAAAAAGAAAAAAAATCTTGGATCCGAGTATATTTTGTGCATAGTTTTATTTGACATATTCAATAAATGCATAGGTGGATCAAGACTAGTGGGGGTCTTTTGGTTGGAGCCCCTTTTCCCGGAGATTATTTTTAATTCTGTGGAGAACATATGCAAAAATTGGAAAGAAAAAGCCAAAAATAAAAAAAAAACATAGTCTTGAACTCATCTTTTTTGCGAAGGCTTCATCCAGTGGTGAAATGATCACCATTTCTCATTTATTTTCAAATCTTTGTTGATTTTCCCAAATTCAATAAACGGTTGTTTACACTATTAGCCCTAAATAGAGTATAATAGAAAAATAGAGAGGTACAGAATAACCTACATACAAAATATTTATTCGGAAAAACACATATTAACAAGATTTCATAGGGTTTGTGAACGTTAATGGTGTCGACGAGAAATATAAAAGTTCTTGCCTGTTAATCATGTCTCAGGCGAGGCAGAGATAATCTGGACGTCGCAATATCATAACTATCAAAACATTCACCAAGCCTGGAAAAATAAGGGCGTATCTCCACTGTGTAACGCATTGTCCTTTTTTGTTGAGGTGACGGACATAGATTTAGGAAATTGAAATCCAAAATTAAAATTCACAAAACTAAGTTTTATTGGTATTTTTGTAAGTCTGGAATGAAGCATACAGATTTGCTTAACAAGCAAGGAGATTGTCAGATCATAGTACTGAGCCGCTTTTTAAGTTAGGGTTGATATGAATTTAGTTTCTGTACATATATGTATATGGCCATTACGACAGTGCAAATCAAATCAAAACGAAATCGAAATACATGTAAAAGCAGTAAGTTGATAGAGGACAAATTACTAATAAGAGTGTAAATAGAAAAGCCAAAATAAGGTAAGGACGGAGCTATGCAATATAAATCATTGAAATAATTTGAAATCAGTTACAAAGTTTCAGAGAGATTTATGAATCTACTTTTATATTATACAAATATCTATTTCTTAATGGAATTTGGGAAAAAAAACTACAAAAACAAAACAATTTTATATGCAAACTAGAGGATGACATGCCCCCGCGCAAGGTTGAATCAAATTGGGAATTTTTAGTAATATTTGTGTCTGTAAGACACATATGATCCCCCCCTAAACACATGTTGATCATTGTTGCACAGATAAACAATGTACCCTCTATTACTAAATCACCAAAAAATTAAAAGTTTAACAATGTATATTATAGGCACAAATGAAGTGCAAAATAGAAGCTTCCTAGCATCAAAACTGTAAGGGAGTTGTGCGGACAATCTGTGTACCCTCTATTAATTATTCACCCAATAAATGACTTTAAATAAGTTCAACAATGTGTTTTATCTCCAAAAATGCATCAAAATCAAAATCCTTCCCGCATGCACATCTTCAATGTAAGTACAAATTATATGCGAAATAAAAACTTCCTAGCATAAAAACTGTAGGAGGAGTTGCGCGGACAAACAATGTACCCTCTATTACTAAATCCCCCAAAAATGACTAATTTCAACAATGTATAATTTTGACAAAAATGCACCAAAATGCCCACCCCCCTCCCCCCTCAGTCGGATGGACGGAAGAAGGACGGACGGACGGACGGGCAGGGGTAAAACAATATGCCCCTGACTTATCATCGCGGGGGCATAAAGATAACACATGCAATAAATAAATGAAATAAAGAACCGACAAAATGGTCTGGAACCCTTCCAAAAACGGAAAAAAGTCAAAATAGTACACTTTTCTTTGAAATTCCATGTTTTTTGATTGACAGATGTATGACGTTTAACCATTGTAACGTCATTTTCGCGGAAAATTCAAACTTTGACGTTACTGTATTGTAGCGTTTCATCACGCTTAGCGACGGTAAATGTGGCGTATGCCCTTAAGATTTACTTGTCCAAAATGAATTGTACTTGCCAAAAACAGTTCAGAATTTCATTTTATTTGAATTTTGAACTGTCTTTTGGGCAAGTAGATATTATTTTTTTTCTTATCCAATTCCAATTTGAATTGATAGGGAAAAGTTGGACAAGCATTTAATGTAGAGCTCTGAAAACTTGTCTGAACTGATGAATCCAGTCTAAACAGAAAACCAGTCTTAACTGAACCCTGACAATAACAGAAAACTTGTCTGAACTGAACCCTGACTAAACAGGAAATCTGTTTGAACTGAACCCTGACTAAACAGGAAACATGTCTGAACTGAACCCTGACTAAACAGGTAAAATTTCTAGGCTTAACCCTGACTAAACAGGAAACCTGTCTGAACTGAATCCTGAATAAACAGGAAACATGTCTGAACTGAATCCTGACTTAACAGGAAACCTGTCTGAACTGAATCCTGACTAAACAGGAAACCTGCCTGAACTGAATCCTGACTAAACAGGAAACCTGTCTGAACTGAATCCTGACTAAACAGGAAACCTGTCTGAACTGAATCCTGACTAAACAGGAAACCTGTCTGAACTGAATCCTGACCTATCAGGAACTTGTCTGAACTGAATCCTGACTAAACAGGAAACTTGTCTGCACTGAAGCTTGTCTAAACAAGAACTTGTTTGAACTGATACATGACTTAACAAGAAACCTGATAAAACTGAATAGCACTGATTCTGTAAATGTGTACATGTCCCTTACCTTCTTGATGGGGCCATGTAACTGATTCATTGTTTGTTTCTATATCAATAACTAATATTTGACGAAGATGACAAAATGCTTCATTGCTAATAAATATACACAATATTGTATAAAGATGGCAAAATCCTACATTGTCACTGTGTCCAATCGAGTACTGCAATGGTTGTTTGGTGACTTCTTCCTGCTTTTAAGAAATTCAAAATATGCATAAAAATTATTTTGCATTCAGAATTTAACACATATTGTTGTTTATTCAGACAAAGATAAGAAAATAACTTCATTTATTTGCCAGCAAACAATTTAATTACAGAGAAATCAAAATGAAAGTGTACGTGTTTGGTACAATGTAATCAGTAAACAAATACCAAACACGTACACTTTCATTTTTAGTTTGCGGCTATTCCTTTACTTCAGAATATAAAATTTATCTAATTTTATTCTAAATTAGATCCTCAATTAATCGATATGATTATTATTGATCAAAATACTTAGTAAAGGCATTTTTGAAAACTTGTGATAACAGGAAGTAGATACCATACAACCGTTACCGTTCTCGATTGGACACGGTGATTGTTAATAGATATACACAATATTTGTATAAAGATGACAAAATGCTGCATTGTTAACAACTATACACAATATTTGTATAAAGATGACAAAATGCTGCATTGTTAACAACTACACACAATATTTGTATAAAGATGACAAAATACTACATTGTGAATAAATATACACAATATTTGTATAAAGATGACAAAATGCTGCATTGTTAACAACTACACACAATATTTGTATAAAGATGACAAAGTGCTACATTGTGAATAAATACACAATATTTGTGTAAAGATGAAAATACACACAATATTTGTATAAAGATGACAAAAT
>MJUU01030610.1:16796-27131 GCA_002080025.1 Modiolus philippinarum
AAAAAAATTCAATCTCGCTGCAAGATAAGAACAAGTCTGAAAGTAGTGGAGCACAATTTGTGCCAAATTGTATATAAACTTGTTGTTGATAAATATCTGAGAAAGGATTAGATGATTTTCGTCACATTCGAAATGACCACGAATGTACTTAGTATATAAAAGGTTAAATTCAATTTGAATCGCCTAACATGTATTGAACTTCTTTCGAATTTTTGATATTTCAGCTTCCAACCAGTAGAGGCATCTTTAATGGTAGATAAAAAATACCCTTCTAAAGCCATTTCAGATTTGCGTAAATTATGGGAGGATCACAGTTTTGTGGATGTGACACTTACCAGCGCCAACAAGTCATTTCAGGCACACAAAGTTGTTTTGGCGACTGTCTCTGATTATTTAAAAAGTCTTTTCAAATACGATACTAAAGAAAATTACACATTAGACAGTGAAACTGTTAGTGAAAACGCTCTAGAAGCTATCGTTAAATATGCATATACCGGTGAAATCTATATTGATTTTGAAAATGCTCAGGAATTGTTAATAGCAGCAAGTTTTCTGCAGATCAAGTTTATTATAGATAAGAGTGAAACTTTTATTGCCAGAAATGTTAATGTAGAGAATGTTTTAAGTCAGGTTGTCCTACTTACCCGTTACCAATGTCCGAATTTATATAAAAGTATATTTAAAACCGTTTCTGAAAATTTCCATACGCTCACAGAAAAGGAAGAATTTTTCAAATTGTCTACAAAAGAAGTGGAAAAGCTTATTAAAAGCGACGATTTGAGCGTACTTAGAGATAGAATACCGGTTTACAACCAAGAAGTGGATATTCTCAAGTGTTTTGGAACCTTTCTGACGAAAACAAATATCCAGGCATCTTCGGTGTCAGATATCTTTGACAGGATCTGGTTTTTAGAAATACCAGAAAATGAATTACTTGAAATTTTCGAGAGTTTTCCAGTTTTAAAATGCAGTAAATCGGAGCAATACTTAGGAGACTCAAGGAAAACACTACTTCAGCAAACAATTGACAATGAGGATTCCACAAGTGAGAGAATTGGTGCCAGGTCATCAAAGAAAATAGACTTTGGTTATATAACCACATGTGACAAACGTCAAAATCAAAAAAATGTTCAAGAATTTGACGATAGTGTTGTGATTGATGTTCATGACATAATTGCCAAAATTAAACTTTGGACTCAAAAACTTCCAGAGGAACGGGAAGAAGATACTTGCGTAGTTGGGTTTTCTGTGGAATATTTAAGCGGCAAAACATTAGTTCATGGTGTAAAACCAGACATTGATTTCATTAATACTTTCGAGAATGTTATCTGCTTAGAAGAAAATGAGTTCATTACAAATCTTGATATAACTTTCGATACACTTGTTAATAGTTTGAAATTTAAGTCTAATATTGGAAGGGAGTATGGACCATTTGGAAGCAATGGGAGAATTGAGATGAGCTTCCCCGCCCCAGGCGGAATTAAATACTGTTATCTTCATTCTTTTAAAGGGAAAGTTGTTGAAGATTTGGAAATAAATACAACAATAGGTATAGGAGAATTACAGGCCGCATGGGCGGTGTTTCCTTCATTTATATAGTGCTTGTATTTCTGCTATTGAGTTTGTTTTTTTTAATCTGTATATTTGCAAATGATTACCGGAGCAACAAGCCAAGTGGGACATTTAACAAGTCTAAAAACATGTAATAGGGCCGGTAAGTCTCGTACAATTTTGGAACTTCCGGGACCGAAAACTGTACCCGGAAGTTACATTTTAGACAAAAATATATGACGTTTCAAACAAAAATTTGAATGTCATAATCCTCAGACGTAATGTTTCGGCAGGAAAAGTTTTCGAATTGCCGGTTTATTGTGGATTCTCGTGAGTCACATGACGAGACTTACGGACCTATTGGAAACACTCGAACCAATGATCATCAGGTGTTGTGGGATTGTTACGTTGAGATCCACACCATACCTTAACGTCAAATTATCAAGATTGTCGAAGAAGGCAGAATATCAAGCAATTAGATATAGTTATTAATTTAAACGCTCATGATATTTGTCTTGACGCGACAATCATGTTCTTATGATAGTGGTATCTATCTATTTTGTTAAATAAAATGTAAGTAATCAACGAACGAATATCATCTCTGTAATGGAAACTGAAATAAATAGACTTAACTAGTTTATATTTTTTTTCTTTTCTGAAACGACCGTTTTATGAATTTATCCTTTTATAATTTAAAACATATCCGGGGCAAAATGGTATCCACAAACGTGTTTTCAAATGAAGATTCAAGTATTGCAACATCTTTATTGACAGGTTCTTGATGAAGTGCAAATTCTTGATATAGTATGGTGATTGTTTGTGAGTTGGGGAAAATGTGGTACTTATTTTCGCCACCTGACATTTAAAGTTAATTTGAGAAGGAAAAAAAAAAGAAATCCAAAACATCTGGTGTGATTTGGCATGAATTTTTGCCCGGTTACAGGTTTTAGTCTACAAATCTAATCTGACGTGTTCAAAGGCGGTTCATAGGGAATACTCTGAGAGTAGGGTAGTTAGGTCATTTTACGATAAGCATTTCGCTAATCGTTTTACAAACTATGCTGAGATATATTCACGGTATAATTACCCATTAATGTAGCAAAGATAACGGAAACCCTTACAATGGCCGAAAATTACAACCCCATGACAGAATGTACTAGGGAACTGCACAAGAAAAACAATAAAAAGACAAAAGACAAACGTAGACAACGAAAGGAACTCGGAACAGCGGGGCTTTGTACCGGCACTGAGTTACACCCATCCATGTCCGGATAACTCCTCCTACAGTTTTTAAGCTAGGAAGTTTTTATTTTGCAGGTTGATTGTGCACATATTAAAGATGTGCTTAAGATGTGCATACTACTTGGATTTTGATTTTTGATAATTTTTCAGCAAACTACACATTGTTGAACTTTGTCATTTTTATGCATTATATTGCATATAGGCTACACCATTTGTCCGGATAACTCCTCCTACTGTTTTTAAGCTAGGAAGTTTTTATTTTGCAGGTTGATTGTGCACATATCAAAGATGTGCATACTACTTGGATTTTGATTTTTTGGTAATTTTTCAGCAAACTACACATTGTTGAACTTTGTCATTTTTATGCATTATATTGCATATAGGGTACACCATTTGTCCGGATAACTCCTCCTACAGTTTTTAAGTTAGGAAGTTTTTATTTTGCAGCTTGATTGTACACATATCAAAGATGTACTTGGATTTTGATTTTTGATAATTTTTCAGCAAACTACACCATGTACACATTGTTGAACTTTGTAATTTTTATGCATTATATTGCATATAGGGTACACCATTTGTCCGGATAACTCCTCCTACAGTTTTTAAGCTAGGAAGTTTTTATTTTGATGGTTGATAGTGCACAAATCAAAGATGTGCATGCTACTTGGATTTTGATTTTTGATAATTTTTCAGAAAACTACACATTGTTGAACTTTGTAATTTTTATGCATTATATTGCATATAGGGTATAATAATTGTCCGGATAACTCCTCCTACAGTTTATAAGATAGGAAGTTTACAGGGTACTCAATTTGCCCGGATAAATCCTGCTACAGGTTTTAAGATATTTTACAGGATGATTGTTCTTCGGTAAGAGATGTGCAAACTACTTGGATATCAATTTTTTGATAATTTTGAGATATTGCAGGAAAATCCTAAATGTGGGGGCGTGGGGTATGTGAGCTTGCTCACTAAGGTTCTTTAATTTGGCATCTAAAGATATAGACAAGTCTACTCTGTTTTATGTATTATTTGGTTATTACACCAATTAAAACCTTTAATGTATGACATTTTGTTTTGATAGGTAAACTTTAATTGCTGGTTTTAAATTAGTATGTTTATAGGGCCTTTACACTTTAAATATTTGTAGTAATTTACCTGTGATTACAGGAAATTTTAATTAATAAATAAAATAACATTTCTCTTAATTAGCTTACATGTATGATATATACCAATAATAACAGTTCATGTGTATTGATTGAGTATAGGTGGAATTGTTAAATATAATTTGAAAAAAAATGATTGTTTAGGAGATATGAACCTGGTAATGAATATTAAATGATTAAATGCTTCGAAATGCAGATTTATACACAAAAAGAACAAGTACTGGTACATTTTGTGGAATCAAATTTAAAGTCACATGGATATAAGCAAAAAATGTAAGGAAACGAAACTCTTGCATTAAAAGAACTATTTGTAAAAATTAATTATAACATTAATTAGGGGTGTGTCTGCAAAGTAAATTCCACTTCGAATGTCTCACCAATTTTACTTGAAATTCAAATCTTCAGGTTCATATCACCTTACAGATCATCTTATTTTAGGCTAACTATTTATTAACCCTTATACGTGTTACAGACTTTTGCTAGTCCCAGTTCTGATCCATAGGCAGCATGTATTTTTAATTTTATTTTTTTAGTATACGTTAAAATTTAGGATGGTCCTTACACTAAGTAAACTAACATTGTCATTTGTAAATACCTATATTATTTTATATTAAGATAAGTTCAAATGTAAGAAGAAAATATTTGAAGAAAATGAGAAAAATATCAAAACATTTTCTATCTTTGGTCTTAAAATGTTTTTTTAAAACAGAAGTCTTTGAATTTATGCAAAGAAATACATGTTAATCAAACTTGTTCACATGTAATTGCAAAGGAATTGAAAAAGTAATTGTAATTACATGGTTTTTCAGCCCTGTAATTAATTAAATTACAATTACATGTAATTGAAATTTCTCTCAATTACACATTACATTCAATTACATTAGAAAATGTAATTTTATTACAGTCAATTACAATTACATTTTTCAATTACCCCAGGTCTGATGGGCACCTACACCTCCCCTTTTCTATATCCCGTTACACTATAATATAATAAACATGCACATAAAACCCAGTACAGGTAGACTTCTAACTCCAAGACCACAATCTTGAGAAAGAAAGAATAAGACAAAACGTAATTTAGAAAGATAGATCAAAAAGTGCTCGCCGCTTAACTGCGGCTAGCTCAAGGAGCTTAGTCTGCTTTTAAAACAATGTAGCACTACAGAATAAAAATCAAATTTAAAACCGAAGGGTTTGGTAAGGAATCATCATGGATTTTAGTAGTCATCGGCAGTATCAGAAAGAGGCCGGTATACCTGTAAAATCTTCAGGTCGTTAGATCCCAAAGCCAATTTAACGGAATCATGAATATTCTGCCAGTATCCCCTTTTACGTTAACAATGTAAGTAACGTCCCAGTTTTGCTGGATTTTTTATATCAGTTTTTGAGATTGTGAGAAATGCCGATAGTAATAAGGTGTTTGCGAGTAACGCCATATTTAGATATCAAATGAACATATCTTCTATAAAACTTCTTAGAAGTGTTCAACAAAAATGATATCTGTAACCTTGTTAAAGTTTGGATGTGATAGTAAAGTTACGTTCATTAAAATCGTCAAGAGTAGAACATGTATACGCGTGTGAATTGTACTAATTGAGATTTATCGTAATTTGTATGAATTTCCTTTGATCTAAAGAGACTGATATTTTCAGTATCACCTAACTTGCCACCTTCACGAAATCATCGGGTCACTGTGATGGCGTCACGTGTGGGTTGCTAAGCTGACGTTATGTTTTAGTACTACTTGTTTTGTTCATACGTTCATATGTTGGATGAAAAATGCATAAAAAATATTTTAATAAACAATAGATTAACAGTGCTAAAATAGAAATTTCAGCTCATTGTAATTTATTTTTAAGTTTTATTCATCATTTTGAGAATAACCGATTTTATCACGGCGTAACGCATCAAGCAGGCCCTAACGGGCTTACTTGAAATTAGCCGTGATAAAGCCCGTATCAAAAACAAAATGTCCAATATTCCATATATATGCACCCTGTATGATGGAGCTACAGGAACGTTACCGTCAAGAAATGGGAAATAAGTAATAGTGAAATTAAAATCACCCCTTTGATCATAGATTTTAGTTTTAATTTTACCGGAGTCAATATTTCTCGTAAAAGAGTAGGCTCACTGGGGACGTATAGAAAATAACCTGTCGTTTCCCATTTCTATCCTTTTCCAGTAGTAAACAAAATTCATTGCCTGATTGCATTATCCAATCTAGTTCCTTCTGCTTTTTAGGTAACTTGTTCTGGCCCTCATTCAGTTGATTCTACTGAATACTGGACGCAAAGCTTTAAACTAAGCAGTCAATAAATTTGAGTCCAAAGGTCTATCTGATTCTTCCATACAGCAGATAGAATGGTTTCAAATTTTACCCATTTTCCAGACTTTAGACTTTATCAACACTTTCAACAGAGAGTACCTTTTTCATCCTACAAAATAACACAAGTAAAACATGTAACAAAATGAGCAAAAGTTTATTCTCACTTGTCTTGTGACTTATTCAAGTACTATTTTTAAGACAAGCCTAAGGTTCAAATAAAAGAGGCGATGACTCGTTAATTTACAAGTTGTCCGTCGTATTGTTCATCTTTATGTGTGTTCCCATTTTGATCCCCCGCCAAACGTAGTTGCGATGTATTAAATGATACCCTCAGTCGCATTTTCGTCCGTCTGTCTGTCCGTCCCCGAAGGTTTCCCACTGAAAACTTGTGAGCGAATGAACGAAATAGCATACAGTATTCAAACTTGAAATGTAAGTTGTTCAGGCCAAGTTCGATTTTAGGTCCAAAGGTCCAGGGCGTTTTTGAGTTATGCCCCTTTAAAGGTAGTCCGTGGACTAAAACAAAACGATATATTTTTCTTATTTTTCTGTGACTAAAAGTTTATTTCATTCACTTCAAAATTTTGCTAAAAATCAATATGTAACCGATCTTGTTTTCCAAGGAGAAGCTTCCGAAAATAGCAAGATTTTAACCTTCTTAATATAGTCTATATGGGGAGAAAATAGAAATTAAGAAATGTATATATGAATAAAACGATAGAATTTGGTGAAAATGTAGTATAAAGTTTGTTAAAGAAATCTCTTTGGAAATATCAAATAGAAAATAGGGTCACCGATCATATTTTTGACAAAATCATGAAAATATAATTTTTTCCTTACTATTTCTTTAGAATTATCTCCCTTTAATAAAATTGGAGTTTTTTATACGACCGCAAAAATTTTGCGGTCGTATATTGGTATGGTGCTGGCGGCGTCGGCGTCTGTGGACAGCATAACTTTGCTTCTAGTGGACGGATCATTATGAAATTTAAGTATGATGTATCTTGGCACACGCGTAAACAGAGATTTTAATTTTGAGTTGGTGGCCCCGCCCGTTTTAGAAAAAGGGGCCAAAAAGGGTTGAAATTTGGCGATTTCACATTTTTGACTGTAGAATCTCTATTAATTATTGGATTTTGATGGGGTTTGTTTCAATGTGCTCCTGAGAAAATTTCTAATCTAGAATATGCAACG
Organism: Modiolus philippinarum; assembly: GCA_002080025.1. Classification (NCBI taxonomy): domain Eukaryota; kingdom Metazoa; phylum Mollusca; class Bivalvia; order Mytilida; family Modiolidae; genus Modiolus; species Modiolus philippinarum. Next base: position 24,279 of record MJUU01030610.1, read on the forward strand.
GATTTCACGTAGCATGTACCGCTCACGAGATAAATGGGGCCCAACAGGGGCAAATCTAAAGAAACTTTTTTTTTTAATTTGTTAGTCCCATTTTGATGCAGTTTTTTTCAATGGAATCCTTGTGAAAAATTAATATGGCGCTTAGCTATTAGATTTTTGATAACTTGTTTCCTTTCCTAGCTATGAGGGGCCGAACGGGGCCAAAATTGCGAATTTGCAGATTATGCAGAATTTTTATTTTTCATCGGCTTTTGATGTGTTGATGTGATTTTTTTCTTTGAATTCCTCTTGATCTAAGCTTTCAGTAGTGTGTCAACGGATTTGACGTAGCTTTTACCGTTTCCGAGCTACCAGGGGTCAAAGGGGCCAAAATTGCAATTTTTCTAATTATGTCAAATCTTTATTTTTCATCGGATTTCGATGGGATTTTTTTCTTTGGATTCCTCTTGATCTAATCTTTCAATAAGTATGTCAACGGATTTTCTGTAGGTCTTACCGTTTCCGAGCTACAAGGGGTTAAAGGGGCCAAAATGCATTTTTTCTAAATATGTCAAATCTTTATTTTTCATCGGATTTCGATGAAATTTTTTTCTTTGGATTCCTCTTGATCTAATCGTTCAGTAGTATGCAATGGATTTTTCATAGCTCTTACCGTTTACCAGCTACAAGGGGTCAGAGGGGCCAAAATTGGAATTTTTCTAAATATGTCAAATCTTTATTTTTCATCGGATTTCGATGGGATTTTTGTCTTTGGATTCCTCTTGATATAAGCTTTCAGTCGTATGTCAACAGATTTTGTGTAGCTTTTACCGTTTCCGAGCTACAAGGGGTCAAAGGGGCCAAAATTGAAATTTTTCTAAATATGTCATATCTTTATTTTTCATCAGATTTCGATGGATTTTTTTTCTTTGAATTTCTACTGATGTTAAGTTTTAGTTGATAGTACATATTTTGCATAGCTCTTACGGTTTTTTATCAGTATGTAATCAAAAGGGTTTATTTTTTCCCTATTTTGTTTCTAGCTAATAACTGTGTCTAGCTTCTAATTATTGTGTCAAGCTCTTTACTGTGTCCACATTCACTTTCAACTACTTTTGTTGAAATTTTAGTGGTCGACATGCTGCGGTCGTATCATGCTGCGCTCGACGTAGCCCTTTATTTTCAAAAAAGTGACAAATTTTGTAAACTGGCCGCATACATGATGCTCATTTAATTTTATTTATAATCAATAAACTATTCAAAATATATAAGTTGGTTACCATAAAACTTTGAGTTTGATTTTTGGTTTTGAAGGACCAAGGGGTTCTGCATTTATGCCCTATATTAATTTTGTTGATTTACTGTTAGCTTGTTAACAAAATAACAAACTTTCAAACTTGGTATGTAAGTTGTTTACCACAAAACTCAGGCCAGAGGTCTTTTGGTTCAGAGATTCAAGGTTTTTGCCTCTTTAAACTTTGAAATTTTGTAAATTTCAGGGCTTCTTACTGATAACTTGTAAATATAATAACAAACTGTCTTAAAACTTTACACCGCCGTGCGCGGTCCCTGCTTATGAATAGGCCCGCAGCATCCTCTGAGCTTCGAGTATGAGTCTTCCTAACAGAGGACTCGAGGGAACCTCGGGATATAGAAATAGGACCTAGTATCTCCGGCTTGCGGCGTGTGACCCCTCCTAAACGGAGGCTGACCCCGAGGGTCCCTGGATATAGAAATATGACCCATTCCGTGGTTGTGCGGGATTAATAAATACACAACCCATCTTTCGGATGGGATGTAAACTAAGGTCCACGTGTTGGAAGAAATGCCACGCTTCCTGCACGTTAAAGAACCCTTGTAGGAAGCTCTTTTTGGGGTGGTCCGTATGTGATCGGATACAAGGCTAAATTCCCCGCCCTTGACGATTTCACCCTACTTTTCCAGTGGCAGTCAGAATTTCCCGTCCCATGGCCCTTTCCGTACCCCAAAGTGATTATTTATTAACAAACTTGTTCTCGTCTTGATATAGCTGAAATATTGCTGAATAGACGTTAAACAATATTCAATCAATCAATCAAACTTTACATGTTAGTTGTTTACCACTACAAAACTTAGGTTGAGTTTTACTTTGGCCTCAGAGGTCCAGGGGATTCTTTAGCTATGCCCCTGATTTTTATTTTAAGGTATTTGGTTGCTGACATCTTAATAGCAGTTGCTAGGTTTTATACTTGATATTCGTGTTTCAAGTATTAAAAAATCTTATTAAGTCCTATGATCAACAGTGTTTCTGTCGGTAGCTGTCTTGTATTGAGCCTTGACTTGTTTGGTTTTTTTGTCTCGCCCGCGACGAAAGTCGCGAAAGCGAGACATATGCGTGCAAAGTATGACGACGGCGACGGCGACGGCGTTAACTTTTACTAAATGCAGGATATTTTGAAAACCCTTTGATGTAGGAACATCATATTTGGTCCAGTGGTAGTACTAATCAAGTGCTACCTGACGGACATAACGTTATGTGACCTTGACCTCAATTTCACGGTCTAGTGGCCACGTTAAGTTTTTCTGCTTAAGTCCATTTCTCAATAACAAGAAGTGGTAGGTTGATAATATTTGGTGTATAGGTTGGTCTTGGGTGATACATGTCTGTCTGGCAGGTGACTTTTGTCCTTGACCTCAATTTCACGGTCTAGTGGCCATGTTAAGTTTTTCTGCTTAAGTCCATTTCTCAATAACTAGAAGTGGTAGGTTGATAATATTTGGTATGTAGGTTGGTCTTGGGTAGTACATGTCAGTCTGGCAGGTGACTTTTGTCCTTGACCTCAATTTCACGGTCTAGTGGCCACGTTAAGTTTTTCTGCTTAAGTCCATTTCTCA
>MJUU01030610.1:36717-56158 GCA_002080025.1 Modiolus philippinarum
AAAATACTTTAACTTTCTTCTAGAATTAAGTTGTTTAGTGATAGGGTGTTTATATTTGATATGTGACTTTCTTGTGAAGAGAGCTTTCTATTACTCTTAAATTTATTGTGCATTGAGGTTACTGGAATCCCCGGCGAGCTATGTTGTCCTCTGACAACTCTTGTTGGATTATGGCTTTCCATATTATTTGATTTTAATGCTGCTAATGAGAGGTTACTCCTTAAAATACTTGTACAGCATAACTAAATTTACTGTTTAATACGCAACTTCGGTATTTTGTATTTTGAAAGACCGAGGTTGCCTTCGTTCGAACAAACTAGCTACATGATAAACAACCTTAATGAATTAGGAACTGTTAATTATGATGGAGTATATTACGATGTTTTGTGCATTTTCAACCGGTTGTGAAATATATTTGGTTGACTAGATCAGTTGTAAACTGTTTTTGGATCATTTGATCTTTCCTGTTCTAATAAATTTTACTTGATGTTAACTTTTAAAGGGAAATGAAAAGTACTGTTTGCTGTGAATTAGTTAACGAGTGTTGGGCGTCTTCAATTGGTTGTTAAATATTCTTTGGAAAACTAGCGCATGTCGAAACTGGCGTTGTCGGAAGGGCCCCGCAATTTCGATCCTGAAACTCTTGGCAAAAGTAAAAATCAGATAAGTGTGGATTCAAATTCTGTTTAAACACTAATGTGTTGATACAGTAATGTGCTGGATACAGCGATTTCTTGAAGTTTTACCAAACTATATCATTTCTTAGCTTCAGACTAAATATCAAGTCATTTAAAGTTAAAAATCAAAGTATCAGCAAAATAGAAAGTAGTTCAGTGACAAACTTAAAAGTCGCTCACACAATACAAATCATCATTTCCAAGCTTCAGATTTCAAATCATTCCCTATTGTAGAAGCCAAGAAATCTGTGGCGAAAATTTCGTTCATAGAAAAAAATCAAAGTATCGGCAAACAGGAAGTGACGAACTTGAAAATCGCTTACACAATACAATTCATCATTTCCAAGCTACAGACCAAATTTTAAAGCATTCCCTATCGCAAAAGCCACGAAATCTGCGACGAAATATTTGTAAATAGTAAAAAAATCAAAGTATCGGTAAACAGGAAGTGGACGCCTGACAATGTTGAAAATTGCTTACACAATGCAACTCATTATTATTAAACTTCAGACCAAATTTCAAATCATAACCTATTGTAGAAGCCAAGAAATCTGTGACGAAAATTTCGTTCATAGAAAAAAATCAAAGTACCGGCAAACAGGAAGTGGAAGTCCGACAAACTTGAAAATCGCTTACACCATACAACTCATCATTTGCAAGCTTCAGACCAATTTTGAAATCATTCCCACTTATACAAGCCAAGAAAACTTTGACGGAAAAAATTGTTGACGGACGGACAAACGGACAGACGGACGGACAGACAAAGTGAAAACTAATAAAAAATTGTTAGCCTGTTAATGAAACCCATCTTGCCAACTTCAACCCCCCCCCCCCTCGGTAAATGATCAAGATCAATTACCTGACTAAACATTTCTCTGAACCGGGTAAAAACATTATCCAATGTTAATTAAAATAGAATTTTGATTACATTTTCTCTACAGGCCTAAGCATTATTCAACCGGACTAAACTAGTTATACGATAACTCTGCTTACTTTAACCGTTTGCCAAGAACTTTATAATCTATTTAATAGGGGTGACTTTTGTCATTCACCAATCACATGTGGAAATTAATTTTCACAAACACCAGTTTAGAAATGCGAAATATAGAAAGACTACTGACCTTATGATGTCTAAACTGTTCTATTTATTGACCTTATATATCCAGTGTCACACAGGTGAAATGTCACTACACTACTCGGGCCGATAAATGATTTAAATCATATAAAAGCAATAGAGCTATTCATTAAATACAAAAGGTCTTCTATTGTTTACCACACTTACAAACTTTAAAAGATTGTTCCAGACTAAAAAGTATCATGTTTTTCATTACAGTTATTTATTTAGTCTACATTTCTCAACCCGTGGTTCTAAAATAAATTAGTGCGTAAACCATGGTTAAATTGCAGTTAACCCACTTTTATCAGGTATACTACAGACCAATTTAACATAAATATTTAGTCAGTCAGCTTCTTATACCAACTTTTTCTGTTAAAACAATTCAATTTTTTCCGCAAGAGGCTGATATCTATTAAAGAACTTTCTTAATGATCCCATAAGACTTCTAAGATTTTTTTTTGAAACCTTGATTGATGAGGTGTCTAAAAGGATAACTATGTCTAAAGAAAAAGTCCAAATAATTGGTGCTAGCTTGCATAACAAATAAACTGTGAAGCATACACTCCGTAGCAGGAGTAGGAATAGGAGTTTTCATGTTAAGAAAGTTTGTGATTTACTACGGTTTCATTCCGTGTATGGCACTCGGAAGATGCCCTTAATACTGGATTTGGCTTCCTATTTCGGTATTTTTTAGTATTGGGTACTTCTTTATGACTATTTTTTGGATTATTACTTTCCATATGCTGCTGATGAGAGGTTACTCTGTGAAACACGTGTACAGCATAACAAAATTTTCCTGTTCATGATGCCACTTTGGTATTTTTGTATTTTTTAGAAATTATAGTCATCCCTCTTGTCGTAAATATTAGTTTTAGGTGACCTTTATCAACAGAGTCGCGGTGAAAGGTTGAAAACCAAGTAAATCTAACAGTTTTTTTCCTATATCTCTAGTTCTGGAGGATATATTAACTGGGTCCACATAAATGTATCTAAATAAGATTGAAGGATCTTGCATCTCTTTTTCTATGAGCTTTAACGAATCCTTAAAAAAATGCAATCTACGTGCAGGATAAGAACAAGTATGAAAGTAGAGGAGCACATTTCGTGCCCATCGGTATACCAATTTACTGTTAATAAATATCCGAGAAAGGACTAGATGATTTTCGTCAAATTCGAAATCTAACTTAGAATATAACTTAGAATATAATAGTTTGAATTCAATCTGAATTGCCTTACATATTTATGTATTGAACTTCTTCTGTATCTTTCAGTTTCCGACCAGTAGCATCATTAATGGTACCAGACAAAATTACGTTTCTAAAGCCATTTCAGATTTCCGTATGTAAATTATGAGAGGATCACAGTTTTGTAGATGTGACACTTCCCAGCGGCAACAAGTCATTTCAGGCACTCAAAGATGTTTTGGCGAGTATCTCTGACTATTTTAAAAGTCTTTTCAAATACGATAGTAAAGAAATTAGACAGTGATACTGGTAGTGAAAGCGCTCTAGGAACAATTGTTAAATATGCGTATACTGGTGAAATTTATATTGATTTTGAAATTGCACAGGAATTATTAATAACAGAAAGTTTTCTGCAGATTTAATTTATTATAGATAAGAGTGAAACTTTTTTTTTCCAGTAATGTTAATGTAGAGAATGTTTTAAGTCAGGTTGTTCTACTTACCCGTTACCAATGTCCAAATTTATATAAAAGATGTCTGAAAATATCCATATGCTCACTGAAAAGGGGGAATTTTTCAAATTGTATACAAAGGAACTCGAAAAGCTTATTAAAAGCTACGATTTGAGTGTACTTAGGGATAAAATACCTGTTTACAACCAAGAGGTTGATATTCTCAAGTGTTTTGGAACCTTTATAATGAAAAGAAATATCCAAGCATCTTCGATGTCAGATATCTTTTACAGGATCTGGATTTCAGAAATACCAGAAAATGAATTACTTGAAATTTTTTGAAAATTTCCCTGTTTTAAAGTGCAGTAAATCGGAGCAATATTTAGGAGACTCCGGGAAAAGGCTACTTCAGCAAGCTATTGACAATGCGGATTCCACAAGTGAAAGAATTGGTGCCAGGTCATCAAAGACAATAGATTTTTGTTATGCAACCTCATGTGACAAAAGTCCGAATAAAAAGATTGTTCAGGAATTTGACGATAGTGTTGTGATAGATGTTCATGACATCATGCCAAAATTACAATTTGGACACAAAAACTCTCAGTGGAACTGGAAGAAGATACTTGCGTCGTTGGGTTTTCTGTGAAATATTTAAGCGGCAAAACATTAGCTCATGGTGTAAATCCAGAGGTAGATTCCATTAATACTTTCGAAGACGTGATCTGCTTAGAAGAAAATGAGTTCATTACAGACCTTGATATTACTTTCGATACGCTTGTTAATAGCTTGAAATTTTCAACTAATATTGGAAGGGAGTATGGACCATTTGGATGTAATGGGAGAATCGAGATGAGCTTCCCTGCTCAAGGTAGAATTAAATACTGTTATCTGCATTCTTTTTAAAGGGAAAGTCGTTGATGATGTGGAAATAAATACATTAATAGGTATAGGAGAATTACAGCCAGCATGAGCAGAGTTTCCTTCATTTATATAGTAATTGCATTTTTGCTATTGCATTTGTTTTTTATGCTTCCATCGTTAGGCGACGGGGACGTTAACTTTTACAAATTGCCCGTCAGACCTTTGTCCGAAATTTTCATCAAGGATTTTCAGCTCGTGTATGTCAGAATGATTTGATATTTTGTCTGAAGCTTTTGTATGACGAGTTGTACCGTTTCTCCCCTTTGAAGTCCGTCACTCATCTACTTCCTGTTTGCCGATATATATCTGGCGGGGCCATTCGTGTCCCATGGACACATTTTATTTAATTCTAAAATTTTTAATCAGTGCATTGGCAATTAGTAATGGAAGCCATAACCTAAGTGAGACATTTGAAAAGTCAAAAAATATGTGGTTGGAGAAACCGGAACCAATAACATTATGTTTTTTTTTTGTTTTGTTTGTTTGTTTGTTTGTTTTGTTTTTTTTTGCTTTTATTTTGTCTTGAATTGTTAAGCTGAGATCTGCATCTAACGTTTAAGTCAAATTATCAAGATTGTCGAAGAATGCAGAAATTAGATATAGTTGTCAATATAAACAGTAGAGATATTTGTCTTGATGCGACATTCATGTTGGATCATTAGTGGTATCTTTGTTTTCCGAATATCTATTTTGTTAAATGAGATTGAAGGAATCAATGAACGAACATCATGGAAATTAAAATAAATAGACTTCACTGGTTTATGTTTTTTACTCTGAAACGACAGTTTTATGAATCTATAATAATACGATTCAAAAAAGTAACCAAGAAAAAATGAATGGTATCAACAAACATGTTTTTGAAAGAATATTCAAGTATTGCAACATCTTCATTGACAGGGCCTTCACGGGTTGCAAATCCTTGATATAGTATGGTGAATGTATGGCAAGTGGGGAAAATGTGGCACATATTTTCGCTGCCGGACATTTAAAGTATATTTGAGAAGGAAAAACGGGACCAACAAACTTGTAGTGTGATTTGCCATTGCTTGTGTTCCGGTAACAGGATTTTGGTCTACAAAGCATACCTGGCGCGTTCAAAGGTGATGGGTAGGGAATACTCTGAGAGTTCGATAAGAATTACCCTAAACCATGTGGAGATTTATTCATGGTATAATTACACAATATTTCTCGTAAAAGAGCATGCTCACTTGGGACGTATAGAGTACCAGAATTCCTGTCGTTTCCCATTTCTATACTTGTCCATTTGCGGAGAAAATTCATTGCCTGATTGCCTTATCCATCCTAGTTCTCTCTGCTTTTCAGGTAACTTGTTCTGGCCCTTCTTCAGTTGATACTACTGCATACTGGACCCAAACTTTAAACTAAGCAATCAATAAATTTGAGCCCAAAAGTCGATATGATTCTTACATGCATCAGATGGAATTGTTTCAAATGTTAACCATTTTCCAGACTTTAGAATTTATCAACAATTAAACAGAGAGTACCTATCTTATCCTACAAAATAAAACAAGTAAAACATGTAACAAAATGAGCAAAAGCTTATTCTCACTTGTCTTGTGACTTATTCAAGTACTATTTTAAGACAAACCTAAGGTTCAAATAAAAGAGGCGATTACTTGTTAATTTTACAAGGGGTACGTCGTATTTTTCAGCTTTATGTGTGTCCCCAATTTTATTCCCCGCCACACGTAGTGGCGATGTATTAAGTGATACCCTCAGTCGTATTTTCGTCGGTCTGTCTGTCCGTCCCTCAAAGGTTTCCCACTGAAAACTTGTGAAACGAATGAACAAAATAAAATACAATCTTCAAACTTGGTAAACTATGTAAGTTGTTTACCATTACATTCAGGCCAAGTTCTATTTTGGGTCCAAATGTCCAGGGCTTTTTTGAGTTATACCCCCTTAAGGTTGTTCGGGGGCTAACACAAAACGATATATTTTTCTTATTTTTCTATGACTGAAAGTGTATTTCATTCACTTCAAAATTTCACTAAAGACTGAAAGTGTATTTCATTCACTTCAAAATTTCACTAAAAATCAATATATCACCGATCTTTTTTTCCGGGAGAAGCTTCCGAAAATACCATGATTTTGACCTTTTTAATATAGTCTATATAGGGAGAAAATACAAATTAAGAAATGTTTATATGAATAAAACGATAGAATTTGGTGAAAATGTAGTATAAAGTTTGTTAAAGAAATCTCTTTGGAAATATCAAATAAGAAATAGGGGGTCACCGATTATATTTTTGACAAAATCATAAAAAATATGACCTTTTCCTTACTTTTTCTTTAGAATTATCTCCCTTTAATAAATAAGAGTTTTTCAAAGAGTGAATATTTCATAAGCTGGTCGCATAAGTGTTGCTCATTTCATTTTATTTATAATCAATAAACTATTCAAAATAATTTTTACAACATTTTAATGGTAAATTCAAATTTTCGTCAGATGCGCGAGATGGATGCGGAATTTTAGTCACCCGAACAGGGTGTCAGACTGATAACTTGTAAAATAAATAACAAGAAGATGTCTTCAATTTTGGTATGTAAGTTGGTTACCATAAAACTTAGGCTAAGTTTTATTTTTGGTTTTGAAGGGCGAAGGGGTCCTGGAGTTATAACCCTATAAACTTTTAATTTTGTGAATCTCATGAACAAAAGAAAACCTATCTGCAAACTAAGTATGTAAGTCGTTTACCACAAAACTAAGGCCAGAGGTCTTTGGTCTCAGAGATTCAAGGTTTTTTAGTTTTGCCTCTTTAAACTTTGAAATTTTGTAAATTTCAGGGCTTCTTACTGATAACTTGTAAATATAATAACAAACTGTCTTCAAACTTTGCATGTAAGTTGTTTACCACTATAAAACTTAGATTGAGTTCTACACTGGGCTCAGATGTCCAAGGGATTCTGGAGCTATGCCCCTGATTTTATTTTATTTCATGGTATTTGGTTGCCGATACCAGTTGCTAGGTTTTATACTTGAATCTGGTATGATAATCGTGTTTGAAGTATTTAAAAATCTTATTGACAGCGGATTCCTAAGTTCAACAGTGTTTCTGTCGGTGGCTTTCTTGTATTGAGTCTGAACCTGTTTCGTCGTGTGAATATTATACTGTTATAAGTCCACTTTTTGAAAAAAATTGAGATAACAATGCAATTCGGCTAATTTTATACTAATCTATCTCATCATGGTGAAATCACTCTACATTGGTCAGTTTTTGTAGGATTCTCAGGGTATCGTCGGTGTTATATCTCCATTGTCCATAAGAAAAGAAAGCTAAATTGCTAGAAAGTTCAACCCTGTAGTTGCAATAATGTTACATCTCCAGGACTTATATCTGTTTTTAAAGTAAGATTTTGAAAATCAAAGTGTTACAACAGCCAAAAGGGGGGAATTAATTCTTTAATGTAATGAATATTCATTTTACTGTTATGTACAAAATATCGTTTTGAAACTTTGATGCAACTTTCTACAAACAGTTCGAAAAAAATTGACCTAAAACTTGAAATGGATTTTTCTAGGTTTCAGAAAATTGTGATATACAACACAATAATATTCACACGACGGTTTGTTAATTGTTACTTGTGCGAGTCTGTCCATTACATTAGGACACTTAAATCGAGTAAATTCATAGCGATTTTTGACGTCCTTCAAACAGTCTCGCCTATTATCATAGCATCCAAACGTTTAATTTTTCTACTCTTCATACAACGGCAGTAGAACACCGAAGGAACAAAGGAGGGAAATTCACAAAAATCGAAGTCCAAAGACAGGGCAAAAACGAGAACACAGAAAACAATGACGCTAGAAACAAAAACAACGACGCAAGACAGACACAAAGCACAGAAACAGAAATCACAATATTCAGAACAAAGGCACTCACAGTGTGAACTCCAGTGAAACTGAGAATGACATCAGGTGCTCCGGAAGGGTAAGCATGTCCTGCTCTGTTAACAGCACCCGTCACACAGTAAGTGAGGAAAATGCAAACCTTCCATACAATAAACTAAACTCAGTAATTTCCTACCTGATACATCAATGCTTCTACATCAAAAACAGAGAAAGCAGGTCCAATTTTTTTCCCCTTTTAGTAATAGGAAAAGATAAAACTTATTGTGTTAAAAATCATACTGGGTCAAACAGTAAATACAGTGAAAAAGACGTAGCAAAGATGTTTGAATTTTTGATCGACAACAATTTTGTTGAATGCGGGGGCAGTGTTTTTCAACAGACAATAAAAACTTCTCTGCGAACAAATGGAATTCACCATCCTGCTTTTCCCGATTGGTGTCGCTGCTGCACTATCAGGTTACTCGCTGGAAAAGTTGTATTTCACTTATGTTCAAAAATAGAATGACTAGTGCTGTCCCCCTGGCTCACTACGCTTTGCTCTGTTAAGCTCAAGGGACAGATGAAGACAAATCGAAAAAGTGGAAATTCCACTGTATGACGTCACAATGTGAAAATAGACAAGACAGTTTATTTCAAATAAAAAAACAAAAAATAGTGATACGATTTAAATAAACCAATTTATTACAATATGTTTTAATCTTTTTGCTTCTTTTTAACTTTCTGTACGGCATTTGAGTTCCGATGATGCCAGTTGTTTACCTTGGATACGACCGGAAGTAATGAAGGGTTTTCCTCAACAAGTTATTTCTAAATATAGAACAACCAATCAAAAAGTGTTTGTGTGCAAGCCAATGAAATCAAAAGACACAATTGTTTTTCGGACAGTTGTCTTTATCTGTCTCTATATCCGTAAGATTCGACGGATTTGAGACAGGCTCGTCAGTCTAGTTCAAAAATTGTTTATTGTGCGTGTATTTTCCCGGTATAACGACGTCACAGAACAAAACCTGATAGTGCAGTGGTGACACCACACGGGACAAAATATGAAAGGTGAATTCCATTGTGCGCCACTTTTAGCTGACTTTTCTCTTTTTTCGTATGAAGCAAAGTTTTTAAAAGGGCGCATACAACACAAACAAAACACAACTAGCACACTCATTTAATTTTAATTTCAGCTATACATGTATAGACCATGTACTTTCTCTTAATTATCCAAGATTTGAATGATATTTACATCGGATCTACTCCAGTGAGCTTGAAATTTAAAAGAACCGATATACCTAACTTGGCTTCATACCTTTTCCTATTACATTTATGAATATGCCTTGTTTTTGGTCGTTTTAAGCTGGAGATGGGATGTTGTCTCCTTGACATTTAACCCATTTTCTTTCTTTTTTTCTTTTTCTGCATTCTAGGCTGTACGACAAACGTGGTGATTTGACTTCCCAATTGTGAACTTTCCCTTTCTTAGCAGTGATTTACCTACCTCTCAAGTGCATGGCGTGTATATGTCACAGTTGATTCGGTACTGTAGAGCTTGTAGTTCATACAGTGACTTTGTCAAAAGTTCAAAAACACTATCACAGAAACTGCTACGTCACTTTGTTACTTTCATCCCTTCAAAAATTCTATGGCCGTCACCATGACATCATAGATAGATATGAAATGTTGGTTTCACAAATGAGAACAGACATTTTCAGCTAGATTCACGTCTTCCCGGATTTGACATTGCCGATTAAGACCTTACCCTGGATTATGACGGATGCTGTAAGCAGAGCATGACAATCTTACCCTTCCGGAGCACCAGACGCGTTGTCACTCTGTTTTTTTAGAGTTCACACTGTAAGTGCTTTAGTTTGTAGTATTCGTGTGTTTTGTCGGCGAGTTGCGTCTCTAGTCTTCTGTCATCTGGTGTTCTCCTTTTTGCCTTGTTTCTGGACTTTGATTTATGTAATCTTTTGCTTTGTTCTTACGGTACTCTACTGCCGTTGTTCAGAGAGAAAGAAATTCTTCAAAAAGGGATTTTTTGGAATAGGTATGCAACTAAGTTACTTAATATGTACCGTTCGTACCGGCCTCCTCTGACATTTTTCAAATGCCATTTGAACACAAGAATGCTACAATGGCAGTTCGGTATGCATAGTTAGGTACTGTTTGTTGGGTGTGAATAGCTTTTGTCTTTAGAAGAGGGTCGTCTTTGAAACCAGGGTACCATAATTGTATACATACATTATTCACCGAATATTTTTTTTTATTTTGATAAGGTAACAAATAAATTTACCCAGTATTAGATTTTTCCAAATTTTCTAGGATTCATCTTTGTCAATGAGAATTTACATTCAGCATATGTTATAGGCTTATCTTTCTTTGTTATTAAAAAACTCAATAATGAAACATCGTTGTAGTCTTGGTGGACATTCACTACAAGTTCATCCTCTGCAGTACTTTGACCAATAAACGTTATATCAAAATATTCTACTGGATAAAAACAAATGTCTTCTTTGTAATGTTTTAAATGCCCACCTAACGCGGCACTTGTCGCTGCGTCTAAACATAATTTGATATAAACGGATTGGTTTGCATGCATGTATGCGTCTTGGTCGCTGTAGCGAATTCGGCTTTTCCATTTATAACTTTCCTTCGGAACTTTATTTATATTGGCCTTTATTGACATTCTTTGAGGTAAATCGTGTAACTTTTCTCGGCCACCATATTTTTCCTGAAACCAGTCGGGTATTATTTTCGGCTTCCCTGTTTCACGATCAACGATAACGTATTTAATCGTTCTCTTCATCAATACCGTTCCATCTATACTATCTGTTACCACGAAGCTCCAGAAAAATGAACTGCCTACTGTTCCAGCAGACTCTATTTGGTTTGTTATATGGAAGCTAAAATTTGATCGCGATCCATATGTATACAACAACGGATTAATCTCCATTAAATTCCGAATTTGAAATAGTCCTGCGTTGGTTACTAATTTCATGAAGTCCGTCGCAAATGGCAGTTGCTTTAATTGCATTATGCTAACTGCAACTCCTAGCAAGTTTGTAAGTGACCATGTGGTCCATATTCCTGGAGAAATTAAAAAAAAAAACAATTTTAACCCATTATAACGTTAAATTAATATTCGAATAAAGCTTCAGAAAAATATTGATAAGCACGCGTAGTAAAATGTTTTTGAGCCTTAATGCGACGCCAAGTCAGTTTAAGTGTTCGAAGTTCCACGCTTTTTAAGTTTTATTTCTTGTCCTCAAACTAGGGGGTATCAGCTTTAGTAACGAAACTGAGCACATCGTGAAAGTATCTATCTTACTTTTTATTTAATATCGATTACCAAGTAGAATCGCTAGTTGTCGTGTTGCAATCTGTTCTCTGTTAAAATGGATTCAAAGAACCAAGAAAATGGTACACTATTTAAGGAAAAAAATGTCTGAAAGTCGAAATTAAAGTTAATTAAAATTTGTGAATTTTCAATTTATTGAACAAATAAAACTCATGTGGTGTTAATTTTTTACACTGCATCACAAATGGCTAATATCTTACATGTTTAAGAAATTTACAACTAACAAAAAAGTCGATATTTCCAGAATTATTTTATGGTATTCTCGGAGTGTTATGAAAAGCCATTCTAATATGGCGTCCTTCAAAAGCTTTGAGATCACTACAGGGTTCTAATAAGCATAGAGCCCTCGGTGACGTCACAATTCGAATACCGGACGTCATAATCTCAACCGTAAATAGTTCAAACAGGAAAAACACATTTTATTAATTTTATCCGTAAATAATGCTTAATGCTGAACAAATTATGGATAAGAGTCATTTTTTACAACTTTTATATGCTTGATATGTTTTTTCATGGTCTATTTCGTTAATTTCTACGACCAAAATGGCATTTGAAAACATCCTCCTAGCACCGCTTCAATTTTCAGAACATTTCTAAACCATATTAGAATCGAAATAGATTATTGCAATTGGGCTCTATGCTAATAAGAACATGGTAAGACCTTATATTTGTCCTAATTTTATACCTCGCTATCGCTCGGTATAAAATATCGACAAATATAAGGTCTTACCATGTTCTAATTAGCATAGAGCCCGCTTACATTAATCTATTTCTTAATTCTAACTCATGACTTATATTTTTTTAGCATTAAATTAAACAAAATGCGAAGTTGCTGTGAAGCCATTTTGACAACTTAAGTCTCTTCAGTGCAGATCAAATCAAAACATTTAGAAATCCATAAACCTAAAAAAAATGTATGTACAAAGGCTGATGAAGAACAATTTACCAAAAGGATCCGACTAAAAAGCCAAATTCAGCTAAGGACGGATCTCTACAAGAGGGAAATGCTCTGAAGCTTTAAACAAACTTTTCTTAAATTTAAATTTTTAAAGGTCCAAATAAAATCGTTTTCGGAACAGCACCGAAGTATTGGATCAGTACTGGGTTTTTGAATACCCTTGGGCACTTAAAGTCCACTGACATATGCATTGACAAACTGGTAATAAAATGTAGTTTCATCAATATACAGACAATTCAAACAAATACAAGAACTGGAATCCTGTCGGTTGAAAACAAAGTACGTGTACTGTACCTGTTCTATCGTCGAAATTATATACTTGTCCTTCACACCTTACAGTGGCTCGATCGAATCTGTCACTGGCTAAAACGGTTACCACGGGCATCTTGAATGTTAATCTAAAAAAAACACAAAGGCTGCAGACTTAAGGTCAGTTTACAATAACTTTTAAGGATTTCAAATATTCCGTCCTGAAATAAATCTGTTAACAAGATCTCCTACGCAATGAAAATGGTAATACAATATGGGCTTTTTGAGTCGTGTTTTTCACCGGAAAAGTTCTTTTCTATATATTAATGATCAATACATCGAGAGGGAATCACTTACCCCGTTGATTGGTTTCGAACATGGAGTCCGTAACTAAACGAGTTGGAGAGGTTGAAAAAAGCCTTAATTTTATAAATGAACAATACGAAACAAATAAAAAAGAAAATAAAGAAATCAAAGATACTGTGCTTGAAATTAAAAAGGAAAACCTAGATGTAAATGAACATATTTATCGACTTAGTAAAGATTTGAATGAGTTGCAAGAACGTCATATAGATCTGCAAACCAGGTCGATGCGGGAGAATTTGGTTTTTACCGGAATTCGACAGACAAAACCAGACGAAAATAGTGATGAAACAGAGGAAATTTTGAAAAACTTTATGACCGAAAATCTGAAACTTGAAAATCCAGTAGAATTTCATCGTGCCCATAGATTCGGGAAGTCCTCGGAAAAAATTAAAGAATATTCTACACGACCAATAGTATGCCGCTTTAAGAATTTTAAGGACAGAGAGGTGGTGAGAAAAGCAGCTAGTGCACTAAAGGGGACTAAATTCGGTATAAGTGAGCAATTTCCCAAGGAAATAAATGACAGGAGGAGAATTTTGTGGCCGTATTTCAAAGAGGCAAAGGACCAAAATAAGAGGGCGTACTTTAAACGTGACAGACTTTACATAGATGGCCGGAGATTTACACCACGAGAATCGGACGATAAAGACATTGAGAGAATGGAAACCAACAGAGAACTATATGAAAGCCAAGGCGCTCGTCCCAAGCAGACCCCCAGAAAAAATATCTCCAAGTATTCACCTAAGCGCAATACAAACCAACACAAATAAGAAAACCATGGAGGATTAATTGACAATAGTAATTATGATTACTCTACTGGAACTGATGACCTTTTAAACTCAACTGTAGATAACAATGACCTTTGTATAAAATTATTAGCTCTAAATGTGTGTGGCATTAAGACAAAAATTTTGTATCCTGAATTTCAAACACTTATAAATCATTTCGATTTTATTTGTTTTTCCGAGACTAAACTTGACAATTTTGATGATATCCAATGTGATGGTTTTGAGTTTATATATAAAAATAGACAAAAATTTTCAAATAAATCCGGAGGTATAGCTGTAGGTTATAAAACATATTTGAAAGATTATGTTAAAGAGATTAAAACTGACTGTCCATATATTTTGTGGGTTAGTGTTGAAAAGAAACTGTTTAATGTTGATCAAAATGTAATAATTGGTGTTGTTTATATACCTCCTGTAAATAGTTTATATGCATCGGAAGATGCATTTACTGATATTGAAAGTGATTTTCATAAATTTAATAATAGTACAAATATAATATGTCTAGCTGGAGATTTTAATGCAAGAGTGGGTACTTTGCCCGATTTTATTGAGAATAATACAGTAGATATTAACTTCTTCATTGAAAATGTATTAGATGTGAATGAATTTACAGGATGTTAATGTTTTAGATAACTTATCAATCAATAGATCAAGAAATAGTATTGATAGTGTAGTAAATACTTATGGAAGAAAATTACTAGACTTCTGTAAGAATAATAATGTGTTTTTATCTAATGGTAGAGTTGGTAAAGATATCATAGGAAAACAAACATGTACTAGTGGAAGTGTTATTGATTATATTTTAGGTACAAGTGATTTGTTGAAAATAGTTGAAAATTTTGAAATATTAGAATTTAGTAAACTTTTTTCTGATGTTCACTCGCCATTAACTTTAAATATAAGGGTAAATGATTCTATTGATCATAATGACACAACAAGATGTGAAAATGTTAATAAAATAAAACCATGGAAGATTGAAAAATCTTCAGATTTTAAATCAAATATTAGAGGAGATAAACTACAAAATATTGCTGCCAATTTATCAGAATTAAAAAATGAGAGTCAAAATTTACAGAATATACATATTGATCTCGTAGTTGATGATATTTGTTCTTTATTAATGGAGACGGCAAAGGAAACTTTCGGGGTTTATGGTACTAACCAAAACTCCCCAAAGATGCAACCTAATAAACTGTGGTTTAATTCAGATTGTCGAAAGGCAAGAAAAGATTTTAGAAGATCTAAACGACTATACAAGCATTATGGTTCTAATCTTTTTAAACATAGACTTAAACCTGCTGAGATATATTATAAGAAAACTATGGACAAAAGTATAATTGATTTTAATAGAAAAACATGTACAAAAATGAAAAACCTAAGAACAAGGAATCCTAAAGAGTTTTGGAAGTTTTTTAATCGTGATAAAAAAAGAGAAAATACAAATATTTCTTTACAAACTTTATTTGAATTTTTTAAAGATTTAAATCAAAACAAATATGACAAAAATGATGACTTTGTTATCCCTAATGATATTGATAATGAACAAGAAAACGATATTTTAAATGGTAAAATTACTATGGATGAAGTCGTTAAAGCTGTGAAGGCGTCAAAAAATAACAAGTCCCCCGGTATAGATCATGTAATAAATTAGTACATATCAGGATCATTGGACAGTATGATCAATATATATGTTGACTTATTCAATCTGATTTTTGAAAGTGGCATGGTTAATTGGCGTTATTGTTCCGATATATAAGAATAAAGGCGATAAACTGGATTCCAAAAATTATAGACCAATTTCGTTATTATCTTGCCTTGGGAAAATCTTTACATCAATCTTGAACAATAGACTTAATACTTTTATCAATGAATTTGTTATTTTAAATGAAACCAAGCTGGTTTTCGTCACGGATATTCAACTTGTGATCACATTTTTGCTTTACATGCCTTGTTTGAATTACTTAGTTTTAGAAAGAAAAAGTTATATTGCGCATTTATAGATTTTCAAAAAGCCTTTGACTTTGTCCATATAAATTCTTTATTTCACAAACTAGTAAAAGAGAATATAAAGGGTAAATTTTTACGAATCGTACAAAATATGTATGACAATGTAAAATCTTGTGTAAGACATCATAATGAAATTTCAGACATTATCGTTAGTGAAATAGGCGTAAGACAAGGGGAAATCTTTCTCCTGTGCTTTTCTCTCTTTATCTTAACGACCTACAAAGTTATCTGGAAAGAAATGGATTGAAAGGTGTAGAAACAATTAAAAAAGACATTGAAAATGAATTACTCGTTTATATCAAAATTATTTTGTTTTTATATGCAGACGACACTATTCTGTTATCAGAATCTAGTGAAGATCTTCAGTTAATGTTAGACTCTTTTTCCACTTACTGTGATAAATGGAAACTGAAAGTAAACGTTGACAAAACAAAAGTGTTAATCTTTTCTAAAGGGAGAATGCCTTACTTATCCTTTTTTATTAATAACCAAAAAATTGAAATTGTAAAAACATATAAATATTTGGGAGTCTTCTTTGCCAGAAGTGGATCATTCCTTACTACGAGAAAATATTTAAAGGAACAAGGGATCAAGGCAATGTATGATTTAATAAAAAAAATGTCGAAAAAAACATTTATCAATAGAATGTCAGTTACATATGTTTGACAGATCTATAATACCGATTTTATTATATGGATCAGAAATATGGGCATTTGAAAATTTAGGTATATTAGAAATTGTACATCTTCATTTTTGTAAATTAATTCTTCGTTTAAAAAAGTCTACTCCAAATTTTATAGTCTATGGGGAGCTAGGACGCTTTCCTATTGTTGTATCAGCTAAAGTTCGAATGATAAATTTTTGGTGCAAAATTATAAACGGGAATGATGAAAAGATATCTTCTTATTTATACAAACTGCTTTTACTGTACTATAAATCTTATGGATATGGAAGTAAATGGCTATTATTTATTAAAGGTATATTAGATAACTGTGGTATGTCTAACGTTTGGGAAAACCCACAAGTACTGTATAACTCTGATTGGATAGTGATGAGTGTTGAACAACGCCTTAAGGATCAGTTTGTCCAATCATGGTCAGCTGATATATATTCCTCCCCTAAAGCCCTTTGTTATAGAATTTTTAAGACGGATTTTTGTTTTTGAAAAATATATCTCTATTCTTTCTCCTAATCTCGTGTATTTTTTATGTAAATTTCGATGTGGGAGTCACCGTTTGCCCGTGGAGTCGGTAAGATGGCAGAATGTACCTCGAGAAGATAGATTGTGTCATCTTTGTGACTCGCGGTGCATCGGTGACGAATTTCATTATATTATGGATTGTAAAGAGTTCATTGTCGAGCGTAAAAGGTTTTTGCCCAGATACTGCTGGAAAAACAGTAATGTTATCAAATTTAACACACTTTTTACGAGTATAAATTTGGTTGAACTAGAAAAACTTGCTAAATTTATAAGGATTATATTTTCGAGGGTCGTCCCTCCTGGTTAAATAAGAAATAAGTAATTATTAATATTTCATTTTTTTTGCTACACACATGTGCAAATATTGTAATATTGTAATGATATATATGTATTTAATGTTATATGTTCTCTATAACGATGTATATTGTTTTTTGAGAATAAAGTTATTCGTATTCGTATTCGTTGAGCTAAAAAGGCGATTTCATGATTAATTTATTATTATGAGTTCATGATTAATGTATAATTAAAAGCCATTACTTTATTGTGGATTCATAAATTAATTTACACTTCTGATTTAAAAGACCCAGGCTGCATTCGTTTGAACGAACTAGCTACATGATAGTCTGTTTTTTAATGATTGCAGGAATATTAAATGAAATCATGACGGCAAATGATATTAAGTTAATTTCTCAA
Source organism: Modiolus philippinarum (assembly GCA_002080025.1). Classification (NCBI taxonomy): domain Eukaryota; kingdom Metazoa; phylum Mollusca; class Bivalvia; order Mytilida; family Modiolidae; genus Modiolus; species Modiolus philippinarum. The sequence goes on from MJUU01030610.1 coordinate 54,551, forward strand.
TTCGAGCAAGTCAAAGTTTGCTGAAACATTTACAATACAAAATTTAAGCTATCGTGATTTTGGAAATTGGAAACAATGTCAGAGATTGTTTCAGTCGTATTTCTCTCCATATGTGCTACCCTGATGTAGTACCATCTTGTTACCGTTGTTATTATTGCTTTAACATTCAGTAAAAACATAATTTCAAATGAATATTTCGTACCTAACAAAAACATTTAAAAATTTAATGATATCAGTTATGAGTAAAACACAAAGATCTGGCAAACAAAAATTAAGATTATGATTGTAGCTTTACTGCTACATTGTAACTGACATTACACCCCGAGTCCTTTGTTTCACTCAAGTGAATATCATTTGGAAACTTTCTGTCAAACTGTGATCACTGTGGCTTGACAGGGACGGTCAGATACCCCGTCACACCCTGTGATCACAGACTATTGTTTGACAGAACGTTTCGTGGGAAGTTAGGCGTGATGCAAACAGCAATAAAGACGATGAATTTATTTTGTGACAACTAATCCCCACGAGGGAGGGGGGTATTAACTTGGTATTTTTTTCTGGTAGAGATGTGTCAAATTGATCACGGAAACATGGCCCGAATTTATATACTTATGTACTTAAAGCATACCCCAAATTTATATAATATCACTAAATTTAGGACCCGAATCTATTTTTTAATTTTGAAAAATCAACGAAACAAAGCAATTAGTACATAAAATGTTGAACATGTAAAGAAAATAATGATCAGGAATTATGTTGTTTCATAAATACTGATTCAATGCCCTTTGTGCTTTTTTTATACCAATTGTTTAGATAAATTATTATTTCTACATGCAAATTCATATATATTATGTTTAAATACAAACCCAAATTTATATATTTCATGCCAAAACAAATACCCGAATTTTTGGCACATCCCCGTATACCAAAATAACGGAAATCCCCCCACCTTGGGCACCCCGTATACCAAAATAACGGAAATCCCCTCCCCCACCCCGGACAACTAATCATGTAAACACTCGTGTTTTCCATAAATATTGATTCATATGTTTATTCTTAATAAGAATAAATTCAGCATTTTAAAGGGGCGGACAGGGGTGCCTTTCTCCTTTCTCCCCTTTCTCCATTTTTTGTTTGTGTTCCCTCTGTCCTTTCTCCTGCCCTGTCTCCTTTCTCCCACCCCTTTCTCCCGGTCTCCGTTTATCCTCAGATGATCCGCCCCTCATTTTAAACTAATAATATTAAATTTACACTTTTCTAAATATGAAACACAATTCTTTGATATAGATTGTGAAAAAAGGCAGTTCAAAGTTTAATTTACCAGTGTGAATGGTTATAAAATTGTTTCAAATATAATTCCATATTCATGAGATGCTACATAAAAGCCGAAGCGTATTATCGCTATTCAACAGATATAACAAGGCGACACATTTTAAAGGATACGCCAAGTACGCAGCACTTTGGACAAGGGTACCTTTAGTCACGGGCAGATACAAAACAATGCGATCGTCATATTGAAGTGGTATACTGCCAATATCCCACGCCCCACCCCAACGCTTATCGAATGTGAAATGTTAGGGCTATACTAAATTCTGCGACTAACTGGAA
>MJUU01030612.1:0-14597 GCA_002080025.1 Modiolus philippinarum
CGTTTTATCTTTTTTTTGTGCAGAAGTAATAATGAGACATTATAATATTTTACATACAGTCTAATACAGGGTATAGCAAAAATTTTCAGCCCCTTTAAAGTGCATTTACTTTAAATAACCACGGTTTACTAGGAAAAGCCATTTGATATGGTGTTTCATCTCATGACTGTCAAACCTCATGTTAAATTTTGTAATTCATTCTATTTTCCAACTTAGCCAATGATTGTCTACCTAAAATGTCAAATTTTATGACATATAGATATGGTAGTAAACGGGATAATGTCAATAACTGATAGAAAATGGATATCAAAACAGCACTGCATGACCATTGGCTTGTTGTCACAGTTTTCAATGCCACATCTATGCTCGGTTGAGATTTCCATTTGATTTTTTGGCACAAAGAACTTTTTCATTCAGTCTGTCAATGTTCGTTTGGACCAACGAATCTTTCCAAATTGTCGGTTCAAATGTCTGACGAGATTAAAATCTTTTCAAGAACTCTTGGAGGACTGTGCGTCATAACTGGGATATTATTCAAAGATAATCATGTTGCACAGTGTATAATTTAAGCATGACTGTTCAGCTCAATTGGTCTCTTGTGTTCAATAAAATACAGGATCTTTGGATGCAGCTTAACACAAGAGCGGGGATTTACGGGACGTGTAAAACACACGTCTGTAACGCAAAAACAAATGTAAGGATGCAAATTTTATTGCAATATGTGTCCGATGGGACGCAAAATAAAATATATGAATGAATGAATCTGTTATTTAGATCTGTCAATAAGTTATGTAGAATCATATATCTGCTAAATTCCAAAGAAAGAATATTAATTGAAACTTCCTCACCAACAAGAAATGTTTTAACAATATGTTTTTATATTTTAACTTAATTTTCGGATTTCCCTCAGATGTTATAATTAGTTGCATGCTGTCAAAAACATCTGTGCATACTGTCAATAAAGGGCTACGCCGAGCGCAGCATGATACGACTGCAGCATGTCGTCCACTGAAATTTGAAAAAGTGTAATTTAAAGTGAGTATGGACATAGGAAAGAGCTTCACACAATAATTAGATGGACGCAATAAGGAGATTGACCAAGTAATTAGCTGGACACAAACTAGGGAAAATAAAAATTAGCTCTTATGACTCCTTATGATTCCTCTTTGACCCTCTATAGCTCAGAAACGATAAGAGCTACGCCCAATCCATTGACATGATGCTGAAAGCTTATATCAAGAGGAATCAAAAGAAAAAAATCCCATCAAAATGCGATGAAAAATAAAAATTTAAGGTAATCTGTAAATTTACGACTTTGGCCCCCTTCGGCTCCTCATAGCTCGGGAACGGCAAGATCTACGTCAAATACGTTGAAATACTACTGAAAGCTCACATCAAGTAGAATCCAAAGAAAAAAATCCCATCGAAATCTGACAAAAAATAATTTTTTTAGGTTATCTGTAAATTTACGATTTTGGCCCCCTTCAGCCCCTCATAGCTCTGAAACGGTAAGAGCTATGCCAAATCCGCTGACATATAACTGAAAGCTTACATAAAGAGGAATCAAAGAATAAAATCCCATGGAAATTCGATGAAAAATAAAAATTTTAGGTTATCTGTAACTTTACAATTTTGGCCCCTTTCAGCCACTCATAGCTCCGAAACGGTAACAGATACGCCAAATCTGTTGACATACTGCTGAAAGCTTATATCAAGAGGAATCCAAAGAAAAAAATCCCATCGTCATCCGACAAAAAATAATCAAAGTGCAGTCTGCACTGAAAGGTGGTTGGCTTTGTCAGCAATGAATATATCGTATGTAGCTGACCTCGATCATGGAGATTGAGACTCAAATTCAGAGCAAAACTTAAAGTATCAATATATGGGAACAATTAGAAAGGAAAACTTTTTTACAGCTCAAGTAATATTTGATGAAAAAAAAATAAGTCAGAATCACATTGTGGATTTTGGATTAACTGTCCAAAGTTTATTGCTGATAATCTCAAGTTTGAGTGAAGGGGCGGGGTAAACATTTGATTTTCAGGGGGGCTTGGCGAATTTCCCGAGGAAAAATTATTTATTTTCATGAAAATCTGAAACAAATTATTACTAGTATATATTTTTTACTTCATGTCCTATCTAATCATTTATTTTTCATTGCAACAAAAATTTATTCTTCAAAATTGAATTATTTATTTTAATGACAAGTAGGATAAACATATTAATTTTCAATGACAACAAGATTAAAAAATGTATTTACAAAATCACCCAAGCCCCTGCTCCCCAAAAATCAAATGAGCATCACCTTACTTTGTGTGACAAACAACACGGTATTTTATCTTTGTCCAAACTCCTTTGATCGAGGAATTGGAGATACTATGCACAATTATATTTCTTTATATTCTCCCAGAAACAGAATTATAAGTAACAATGATGGAAGCGCTAACTAGTAGAAAGAAGGATGCCTTTAAAATTAAAGCATCGGTTGTCATCAGCGCCAGAGGTTTCACCAACCACTTCAAAATATATCCAAAACTCCAGTCACTGTCTAATATACATGTACTTCCTACGATATTCTTCTTATAAATAACCACCATTCAACTCATAACGGCGGCGTTTTTAGTTATGCTATATTTTCCTTGAATGATCGAGAAAGTGAAAGTAAACCTCCATTTTAGAACTTTGGGAACTCATCGGCATTTATCTTACATGACTGCTTACAGTAAAGTTCAAATTTCCCCGCTCTTTAAAGAAAAGTTCTTTAATATGTAAATATAGCCATTGTTCGCCTTTAAGTTTGCGGGTGCTATGTTTTAGTGTGTTTTAATTTTAAAATAAGAAATTGCGTGTGTACTAGATATTTTTCATATGCAATGTGCAGTGCTCCAACGTTGGAGGAACTTACAAGACAAGTAACATTTAAAAACAAACTATGCGCATGCGTTTACATTTGCAAACAAAACAGCGTGTTCATCGCATGGAAAGACAATAAATATACTTATACAGCAATATAGAAAATAGATATACATTGAAATACCATTCATTACATAAAGCAACTGCCACCTAGTTGATTGTTTTCAAGAAACTGATAATATAAACAAGATTCGGCTGCAATAGAAATTAATACATACACTGGGCCGATTAACACAAATTATCTGAAGACCGAATTTTCATTACGCTGCAACAGAGTCCTTGTAATTATATGGCAATAAACAAGATCTATGAAATTGTTTCACCAAAAACTACATTAATAGTATATCATAAAAAGCAATAGCTGTAGTGCATTCTTTGGAACCCGGTCTTCGCAATAAGGTGGCCAACCACCTTAAAAATTTTAGAATGTCTGTAAATTTACAATTTTGGCCCCTTCAGCCCCTCATAGCTTGGAAACGGTAAGAGCTACGCCAAATCAGTTGACATAGTACTGAAAGCTTACATCAAGAGGAATCAAAAGAAAAAAATCCCATCGAAATCTGATGAAAAATAAAATTTTTTGGTTATCTGTAAATTTACGATTTTGGCCCCTTCGGCCCCTCATAGCTGGGTAAGGAAACAAGTTACCAAAAATCTAATAGTAGAGCGCTACGATAATTTTTCATTAGGAATCCTTTAGAAAAAATTGCATCAAAATCGGACTAAAAATAAAAAAATGAAATTTTTGAAATTCGCCCCTTTTGGGCCCCATTTATCTCGTGAACGGTACATGCCACGTGAAATCCGTTGGCATACACCAGATTGGAAATTTTCTAAGGAGTTTACTGAAAGAAACCCCATCAAAATCCGATAAATAATAAAGAATCTACAGCCAAATATGTGAAAACAACCAATTTAACCCCTTTTGGCCCCTAAAACGGGCGGGGCCAGGAACATTAAATTATAGCCCGGGCTAAAGCATGTGCCAAGAAACATCATACTAAAATTTGAAAATGATCTGTTCACTGGAACCAAAGTTATGCTGGCCACATACACAAAAATACCCAATTTTACCCCTTTTTGGCCCCTTTTTCTAAACCCGAAATTAAAACCCGGGATAGCCATTATGCCAAGAAACCACATACTGAAATTTGAAGATGATCCGTCTACTAGAAACAAAGTTATGCTGGCCACAGACGCCGACGTCTGCGCCATAACATAATACGACCGCAAAATTCTTGCGGTCGTATAAAAATTGATCTTTGGTCTTGTGTAAAATTATGTGGCCTCCTGGAACCCAGGAAGGAAAAGTGAGTCCCTGGGACCCAACCTGAAAGAATGGAAGTAAATCAATGAAGAGGCTTTTGCATAGAGATTAGAGAAAACAGTTGTTGTAGTTAGGCATACCTAACATGGTGTCAACCACTTGATATTTTTCTCATTCAATCCATCATGCTTCTGAATTTTGTGAAATAATATATCAAATGTAGTTGTTATTTGGCATTCAGGAATTTAACTCTGTGAATCAAGTATCAGACCTATATTTGGGGGTATCAGTTCATGAATTATACTCATGATACTCCGAAAACAAGGCTGAATAAATTGACGACTTTCCAATTACTAAAGTGTCACCTGGTGGACAATCATCGAACTACGCAAGTGTGGACCAAAATTGATGTCTCGCCCGTCCCTACTTGGTAGCAAAACTGCCTAAATCTGAAAACTTAACATCTTCGGTAGACTGTGAAATTAGATCAACTGATAAAAGCAATACAGAAGACTGTCATGTATCACCCAAAACCAAAATGCCAAATATCAGTAACCTACTGATAGATACCGAGAAACCAAACATATTCACTAGACTGTGAAAATGAGGTCAACGGCTAAAACAAAATACATGTAGCAGGCTGTCATCTTCCATCTTAGATAAACCCACATACCAAATATCATTGACCTGACATTAATAGATACTAGGAAACTTAACATGATCACTGGACAGTGAAATTGAGGTCAAGGACAAAAGCCATGTGACAGACTGTCATGTACTACCCAAGACCAACCTACATACCATATATCATTGACCTACCACTTATAAGTTACTGAGAAACTAAAATAAGCACAAAAATTTAACATGTTCATTGGACCATGAAATTGAGGTCATAGACAAAAGCCATATAGCAGACTGTCATATACTTCTAAAGACCAATCTACATACCAAATATAATTGACCTACCACTTATAAGTTACTGAGAAAATGACCTAATTACAAAAACTAATGATGCTCACTAGACCATGAAATTGAGGTCAAGGAGAAGAGCCATATGACATACTGTCATGTACTACCTAAGACCAACCTACATACCAAATATAATTGACCTATCACTTATAATTACTGAGAAAATGACCTAATTACAAAAACTAAACATGCTCACTAGACCGTGAAATTGAGGTCAAGGAGAAGAGCCATATGACAGACTGTCATGTACTACCTAAGACCAACCTACATATCATATATCATTGACCTACCACTTATAGTTATTGAGAAACTAAACTAAGCACAAAAACTTAACATGTTCACTGGACCGTGAAATTGAGGTCAAAGACAAAAGCCATATAGTAGACTGTCATGTACTACTCAAGACCAACCTTTATATCATATATCATTGACCTATCACTTATAGTTACTGAGAAAATGACCTAATCACAAAAACTTAACATGCTCGCTAGACCGTGAAATTGAGGTCAAGGACAAATGCCATATTACAGACTGACATGTACTACTAGTACCTAAGACCAACCTACATACCATATATCAATGACCTACCACTTATAGTTACTGAGAAACTAAACTAAGCACGAAAACTTAACATGTTCATTGGACCGTGAAATTGAGGTCACAGACAAAAGCCATATAGCAGACTGTCATGTACTACTCAAGACAAACCTATATACCAAACAGGGTTCTCCATAGATGCCAAGTTATAGCCGGTTGTTTTACAGTGCTGACTTTTCCAGTGTAAGTTAAAGCGCAGCGTAGTGAACACGCGGAAAGTACTGACATGTCTTTACCATTTAAATCAAGATTTCCAGTTTTTATTTCATTTTTTAAGTGATAATTTCATTGTTTTCATATCCATAGCAACCCAACTAAGATTTAGCAACAAGTCTATTCAAAAATTGAGCTTTTTGAGTCCTTTTGCTGTTTGCTCTAGAAACACTATTCTATATTTTCAACAAGAGCAATTTAAATCAAGTAAATGTACAATCACCCAAGCAAACTTTTCATTTAGATCCTATTGATTAGTTGTAATGTGTTTAAGTTATCCTTCACTAAAGAAAATCATCAAAGTCATACTGTCAATTTTAACATCCAAACAACATCATTTCCAATCTGCTTTGCTGCTAAGATATGATTTTTTTAATGTGTACTTCTAAAGATTCCACATAATAGAAGCGAACAGAAATAAGTATTTCAAACTTTTGTCATATGAGTATAATACAAATTTTGAATTTGCAACGTTTTAGAGAGTTTTCAGTAAAATTCAATAATAGAAGTGAACAGAAATAAATATTTCGAACTTTTGTCAGATTAGTATAATACAAATTTTGAATTGCAACGTTTTACAGTAAAATTTTAAAAAAGTCCTAAAAAGTGTAAAACTATTTATTCCTTAAGCATTTCTAAACGATTTTTCTTGGAAAATATCATTCAAAAGGTCCTACATGCATATTTTTATCACAGTACAAGGGGACGTAACTCAACATTGTAATCCATGTGAACATTTGATCAAGCTAGGCTTGTTTTCAATCTTGGTTTGTGAATTTTAGGGCTATATTTATATACAAATATCACAGTCTCTCTTATAAATGTATTATATGTTCTCTATTCCTTAATTAGGTTTGCACATGTTACACATCAATTTGACCACGTGCATAGGTAAACAAACTGTTGACAACCGGAAATAATTAAGGTTAATTAAGGCATTGTTCCTGGAGGCTATGATCTTACACTACGTTTATTACCTGTTATTATTTTATCAATTACAAATTACCTGTAATTATTTTACCATTGACAAATATTAGGAACCATACGAATAAGGATCTGTAAAATATCCGATTTTGCCGACTGGCTTTCCAATTTGAAAGCTGGTCGACTTTGAAATATAGCTGGTCGGGGAAGCCGGCTATAACCGCCTATGGAGAACCCTGCCAAATATCATTGACCTACCACTTATAGTTACCGAGAAAGTGACCTAATCACAAAAACTTAACATGAAAGTTTATGCCGTCGTCGTCATATTTGTACGCATATGTCTCGCTTTCCGCGCCTTTCTTCGTGGGCGAGACAAAAACTGTGGCTATTAGCCACAGTTTCTTCTATTTGTGTAACTGAAAATCGGCACTTGTTTTAATCGTATTACACAGCACAGGTGAGCTGACAAACTTACCTGAGCACCTTCCAACACATGTACATATAGCAGGGGGTCAGATTAACATTAATGCATGTTTATTCAAACTTAAATGTATTTTATGAAATAATTAAAATTACCCCTAAAATGCATAGAACTTGAGGCAGTTATATGCATTCACATTTATATTTTATACAACTTTTAAAATCATATATTATTGTTATATCTTATTTTTATACCTAAAATTTTGTATTTCAGCATTTTTAAAGACTTATGAAAGATAAAAATGTATTCATTTTAAATTTTATCGGAATACACATCAATTTCCAGGTGACACTGGACTGGACATACCTGAAATAATTCTATAATGTTTGGTGTTTGATCGTAAAATGTTGAATATTAAAATGAAAATTATTTATTTTATACGACGAAAACGATTTATTTCAAAATCTTAAATGTAAGACCACAAATTATTTTCTTGTAACTGCAACAGCAAGACATGTGAAGGCGCAGTAGTTGCACTACACAAGCATGACTAAAAGCAGAATGTAGCAACATTTTTGCAAATCCTTGATTGCAGGAAAGCTTTTACACAGTTTTTCACACTATGACCATAACATATGAATGATTTCAATAAGATATATACACACGACATTTATGGCATGGTTGGGAACAAGCAATACACATCACAAGAATGTCTAGGTCAACAGATATAAGCCATGTAGCCTTCTAAAACTGCTTGATTAAATAAAGACTAGGTACAGAACTTTGAAGGACAGTGCCTGTCATCACTTCATTGCATTGATACAAACTACAATGAATAAAGGGCTACGCCGAGTGCAGCATAATACGACCGCAGCATTTCGACCACTTAAATTTGAGCATTTTATTTTAAAGTTAATGTGGACACAGTAAAGAGCTTGACACAGTAATTAGCTGGACAAAAAGTAGGCCTAAGGAACATAAAAATTAGTCCTTTTAATCCCTTAAAGCTCAGAAACAGTAAGAGTTACACAAAATCTGTTGATATACTACCTAAAGCTTACAATAAGAGGGATCCAAAGAAAAAAATCCCATTGAAATCCGACGAAAAATAAAGATTTTGCATATTATGAAAAATTGCAATTTTGGCCCCTTTGACTCCTTTTAGCTCAGAAATGGTAAAAGATATGTAATATCTGTTGACATACTACCAAAAGCTTATATAAGGGGAATCCAAAGAAAAAAATCCCATCAAAATCCGTTAAAAAATATAAATTTTAGGCGATATGCTTATTTGCATCTTTTTCCCCTTAAAGCTCTGAAAAGAAACAAATTATCAAAAATCTGATTGCTAAGCACTATGTTAATTTTTCATAAGGAACCCATTGCAAAAACTTGCATCTATATCGGACAAAAAGTAAGAAATCAATATTTTTGAGATTTGCCCCTTTTGGGCCCCATTTATCTCATGAACAGTACATCCGACATGAAATCCATTGACATACACCAGATTGGAATTTTCTCAAGAGTCAAATTCTGATAAATAATAAAGATTCTACAGCCCAATATATGAAAACACCCTATTTGTCCCTTTATGGCCCCTTTTTTGAAAACGGAGGAGGCCACAATATTAAAAGCATCCCCCAAGCCTTCCTTTTGTGCCAATGAACATTGTGTTAAAATTTAGTAAGGATTGATCGACTGGAACTTAAGTTATTGACCAAAAACAGAAGTGTCTACAGATGATGACAACACCATACCAATATACGACCTCAAAATTTTTGAGGTCGTATAAAAAGTTTAACTTTGGTCATGTGGTGGAATGACCAGAATGTTTGAGAAAATATAAGCCAAAGCATTGGAATAATGTTACTTTAGACATTTCTGCTAAAAAAAAGTGTGTCATGGAGATTTACCATCAGAATAAATGCAGGACCACTCTGAAGTGGCATTATTAATATTAATGAAAAGAAAATGCAATGGGCATCAGTAAAATTGTTCTAAATGTGAACTGGGACTAATATAACAGGGATTTGAAACTATTTAACAAACCAGTTTGATCGAATAAAAAGCTGTGTCCAGGCTACGATTTTCGTCTGTAACTTTTGTTTTACTCAACATAAAATTATTCAAAAAATTTTGCCAAAAAGCTGATTGATTGCATATTTACAACATTAAATTTTCATTCACACTACAATGAAATCCTAATTAAAAATAGGAAATAAATGCATAAGGGTGTGTTTTCTTGTGTAAAGAGGACGTAAAATTATTGAGAAACTGTCCAATAAACAAATGACAGTTATCAATGATTAACCAGCTTCGGAACAATGAAAATCAAGAAAATTGGCTAACTTTAACTCGCTAGTTAACATTTAAATTCCATCCTACTATTACAAAATTTTACCAGGATAAAGGTCTTTGTATTGGTTTTATCAGTCTGCTTAGCTCTTTGTAATGGTTTTATCAGTCTGCTCTGTTAGGCACTAGTCCGATGCCCGAGACTAGTAAATTTGAATTCGGACTGGCAAATTTTTTCAACCACTAGTCCGACAGGACTAGCAAGAATATTTTGTTGTAGAAATTTTATATTGCATTTTGTAGACAAACATGCTAAATTTGCATTGCCTTTCATCACGGAAATTTTTTTCTATTTTTTCGGACTAGTTAAATGGGATTCGGACTAAATTTTCAACTAAATTTAAAGAAAAATATTCCATGATTCGCATCAAAGTTTCATCTTTTCAATAATATAAATTTTGTAGCATTAAATATTTTGGGGAAAATACAGTAGAAAGTGTACTGAAAAAACTTCATGAAGTGTAAAATTTCGCAGTATATTTCAAAAACAGCCAAAATTATCCAAGTTTTAGAGCAAAATTTATGTACTTTGGAATAAATTTATTTTACAAAAACTATACTATTATTTGCAGCAATCTTTTTTCTATAAAATGATGAATTTTGTATCAAAATCGGTAGAAAAATGTAGCTGTAAAGTGTACTAAAAATGTCCTATGTTTCAACAGAGAAATGCAAAAAAATACGACGATTTACAGGTAAATCTGCTGCGACACCGAAATTGAAAGAAATGTGAATGTTTCAAATCCCTGTTATATTGGTCCTAGATGTGAAATTGAAAATAGTTTGAAATAAAAAACAAACGTTACAAGTATAGATTTCTTCTCTATGTAAAGTTATAAGTTATGCTGTGGACAGCCTTATCATGATTGCTTGTGCTGATTCCAAATTCTGTTTTTGAAAGCTACTTTTTTGAACTGAACTGCTTTTAGTAGTAGACTGCAATAAAATTTTTATTTTCATTTCAGGAAATACACAAAGAAAAGAAATGAGAATTTTTTCATGTTCAATCTTGATTTCGTTCATGGCGAAACATTCTGCATGTGAATAAAAAAGTTTTCATGTACAAAATTTAAAAAAAACAAGAATAGAATTCCTGGGTCCCCTGCCGCTCATGCAATATACTAGTATACTGTATATGAAATTGAAATATTTTCAAACATTCAGGGCAGTTCCAAAATTAAATATGTGGGGATACAAAAAGGATCGACCATGGCAGATGTTCCACCTTGACCAAGGTATTAGTGCAATCAACATTTGGTATAATTTTCAAAAAAATCTGTCAAAATTTGTTGCCATGAGAGCGCTTACAAGGTAAATTTTTGGATACAATAGAGTCATCATTTTCAACAAAGTCCCATAACTCCTTCAAAAAATATCAACCGAAACTGACTTTCAAACTTGACCAAGGTATTAGTGGCATAAACATTTGATATATGTAGGCATTAGAGCGCTTACAAGGTCAATTTTTGGCTAAAACAGTGTCGTTATTTTGGACAAAGTCCCATAACTCTGTCAAAAAGTATCGACTGAGGCTGATTTTTCTAGCTTGACCAAGGTATGAGTAGTATAAACATTTGGTATAAATTTAATGAAAATCCGTCAGAATTTGTAGGCATGGGAGCACTTACAAGGTCAATTTTTGGCTAAAACGGTGTCGTTATTTTTGACAAAGTCCCATAACTCCGTCAAAAAGTCTTGACAGAGGCTGATTTTCCAACTAAACCAAGGTATTAGTGGTATAAACATTTGGTATAAATTTCATGAAAATCCATCAAAATTTGTAGGCATGAGAGCGCTTACAAGGTCAATTTTTGGCTAAAACGGTGTCGTTATTTTGGACAAAGTCCCATAATTCCGTCAAAAAGTATCAACCGAGGCTGATTTTCGAACTTGACCAAGGTATTAGTGGTATAAACATTTGGTATAAATTGTATGAAAATCCGTTAAAATTTGTACGCATGAGAGCGCTTACAAGAAAGTGTGACAGACGGACGGACACACAGACGCCAGGCATTTCTATGTCCCCGCTCTGCATTGCGGCGGGGGACAACAAAGGTCTGTATCGAGTCTTGTTGATTGTACTAATTAACAAGAGTACCTATAACATCCACCTGTATGAAGTCACCGATGGCCGCTGCAGTCTTGGCAAAATTCGCTGGTCCTACGGACCTGACCGACAGTTTTGCTGAAGGTCCAACGATTCTCATCATTTCCGGTCCAAATGTCCGGCACAGGGCGACTCAGTCTGCATAGGAAGTTTCTAGTCAATTTTGGGTTCACCACGAGTCAAAATAATGTACCTTTGAGATATTAAGAATCTAACACCAGGGGAAGTGCGAGACAGGAGAATCTCAGACACCCAAGGGTAAGATTTCCAGTCTCGGACGAAGCTTGCCGAGTCCGAGATGATTGAAATCTTACCCGAGGGTGTCTGAGATTCTCTGGTCTCGCACTTCCACTGGTGTTTGATTTTATTTCTCACTGTATTCACCCTAAAATATACTAAAATCCACACGAAACTGTCGTCCCCTTTCGTCTGTTTACACAAGGAGTTATGTCCCTTTTTGTAACGTCATAAAATCAGGAATGTACACCCAGGCGCGCCATATTTCAAAAGCCACTTTTTCTTGTTTTTTCCGATGAAATGTTACTACAAACGATATAACACGTTTATAACACGTAGATTGAATACACTTATGATCACTAATGAGGACAGATGTAGACTACAGACTCTTATATGCAAAACACGATATTTGCCGGTAAACTGCATGTGATTTTTTTGTCTTACACTAGTGTAGGACAAGGAAATCTCACACCGCTAAAAATAGGAACTGCTGTGTCTCAAAAGTGAGAAACTTAAGGTTGTGCATGATGAGTTGATGTCAAAAATTCGGTGTTTATGATGATATTAGAGAAGGATTGCACTGGATTATTTATTTGCAGTTTGAAAAAGGACAAGGTGCGATAAAGGGCTGATTTTTCAAGTTGCACCTGGATATTTTCTTTTATGTTCGTTTGAAAGTTTAGACCCCACTATGGAAAACAAAATTAAAAATTTTATCACAGTAGGTACAGTTCTGACGTCACATTAAGCTGCTTTTGCAATTTTCCATAGAAATACAAGGAATTTGGCATATTTTCGAACGGTTTTCCTATTCGGAAATATAAAGCGCATGCAAGAACCAATTAGATAAATTACCAACTTGTTAGTACAGATGTGTTGGACCTCCCATATAAATATTTTTGTGGTTCTTGCATGCGCTCTATTTTTCCTCTTTAGATAAATTAGTCAAAATTGGTCAAATTTGTCATTTTTGACAAAATGTGCAATCAGTCCCATTTTCCTCACTGAAAAACTCTGTAATCGTACATCAATACTTTAGTAATCTTCTTGTTAACTGTTAACCCATATCCATAGAACATCTCAACAAAAAATATTGTGAATTTAAGCATTCTTATTTTTTCAGGCCAAATATGGCCCTAACCACACCTACTCCTTTATCTGCAACCACAACAGGAAGTTGTCAAAATTCAGGAAAATACGGATTCGGATCGGAAACGGACCTGAAAATCCGGATTTTCAAGTAAAGTTAAGAAACCTGACATTGTCAACAAGTTATAATAGAGGGGTTTTGGACTAAGAAAAAGAGCATAATGAACATTATTGATGGGTTGAAAGAACAGTTTTATGCTAATATTTGTAATAGACATTTTTACTACAGTTTTATGGTGTGAAGGAAAAAGATATGAAATTTATTTTAGCTTAGTGATAAGAGTGTGTTAACAATGGGTAATGGGTTTTTTGAAATTAATATGGAGTAAAAGTTGTCTTGAAACATCTTCAAATTAACCAGTCAGACAAAATCTGATTCGGTCCGGCAAATATTATTAGAGTGTCTGACCAGATGTCAGACAGGTCTTCAAAAAGTTTCGCCAAGTCTGCCGCTGGTAACAACTTCTCGTTTAATATAATTATATGTGATGTCAATCGAAGTTGTGTAACAGAAAGAAAATTTTCGTTTCAACAGCAGAAACTAACAGTATAGCTAAACTAAAGTCATAAAATGTTAGTAAATGACCAATATTAATATACCTTTATTCACAAATGCACAATTATGCCTCTGAGGGCTGATGGCATAAACAAAATACAAATACACAATACATTGCACAAATACAATGACTTATGCAGTCTGGGAGTCCACTTTCCTCAGTATTAATGACTTTTTTATAAATGGAGCAACATACTGCATGCATTGAAAAGACGAAATCAAGTTTTTGAGTTGAAGATTTTTGTTTAATTTGTAAAATTCTGGGAAAATTTACTTTGACTTTTCATTAATTCTTTACGTTCACTTTCATATTTCGGACATGTGAAAAAATAATGAGTTTCATTTTCAATTTCATTTAAATTACAGTATTTACAAATTCTATTTTCTCTTTTGATATTTCTAAAAAATGCTCACTTATTCGAATTTTGCATAATTTTTTTCTATTTTCATATTCCATTTTTAAAATAAATTCTTCAATAATGTAATTTGTTTTTATTTTACTATACAAGAAAATTTTGTTGCTTTCAGTTGCTGTATTTAATTTGTCAAAAAATAATTTCTCATAATTACTTTTTAGATTTAGTTTAATTTTCTTTGTGAAACTATATTTGTCTTCTTTATAATCAGTACTAGTATTTGTTTTTTCAATATTAATATAGAACTGATTTTATTTTTGTTTTTTATGAAAAACAAAACAAAAGAGAAATGTGTCAAATATTTTTACATAATTTTTTATTAACAGCGATTGGTAATAAAGGCAGAAAAAAGACTATGAATATCCTCCTTTATTGCTTTCTATACGAAAGCCGCAGTTTTGAAACTGGAAGTGAGAGGGGAGATAAATCATGTAAAACTGGAAATGGGTCAATTTGCCACTATCAAAACA
>MJUU01030614.1:0-13060 GCA_002080025.1 Modiolus philippinarum
TTTATAAAGTACGCACAACGATTTTTACCGCAGCTTAAATCGCTGTAGCTATTTTGTTTTAAATATATATGCATCATTTTCTATTTTTTTTCCGCTAATTTTGGCGTATTTACCGAAATAATCAGAGTTCAAATAAAAATATTCACCAAAGACTTTAATGTTAATTTCAGTCAAATTTTAAAGAAATTCGACGTGGGAGTGATTGATGAATGATTTACGCAAATCAACGAACCAATGAAAAGACACAAAAATCCATTGCCGATGGATTACTTATTTGCAGATATGGTGCTTGTTTGTTGTTTATTCAGATGGGCAAAAAAATTGGCTTTATGCCATGTCATCCTTTAACATTTACTTAAAAAGATATTTGGAGAAAAGTCGCGGCAAATTTCGTTGCGGCTACTTTTTTTTAGGATGCAACCTATCACAGACTGTCATTATATTCGGTGCTATTGACGCCTATAGAAAAATGTTCGCTTCATTCAACTGTCCAGATGAACTTTTTTGCGGGAAATCTTTACTATGACGTCAGAGAGGCGGACAACGTAATTCTGGCAAACAAACGATAAAAAGGAGACAAAAATGCTAATAACCTTTTTATGAGTTCGGCCGGTGACATATGGTTTTTTTCATATCAATGTAAAGAGTATGGTTATATTTAGTTATGAACTGATTATCGTTGAAAAATCAACGGTCAATTTTTTGTTATACGGATAATTTTATTTTGATCTTACAAATAATTTTTGGCGGGAATCAGAAAATTGTTATTAATAATAGTTTTTAATTTTAGTTGGACATGTATTGATCTATATTTATACCAGAAAAAGGAATTTTGGTTCTAAGTTTCAAAATAAAGAAATAGCATTCATTTAAAGAAAGTGTGAACGAAAACGATAATTCTGGAAACAATGCTAACTTCGAGTTACCATAGGGACAAAATTAAGTCGGTGACCCCCCATTTTTTCGCCGAAAATTTTCTTTTAAGTCACAAACTACTTTGTCACAAAATTTGAGAAAAAAATCAACGGTAGAACTGAAAAGGCAGTTTGGTCTTTAAGGTGCAACTTATAAATTCACTGGAATCTTGGGCCAAATCAACCCCTCATCGCACCTTGTCTTTAAAGAACTAACACCCTTCATTATCCCCATAGTAATGATTATTTTCAGTTGTAAATTAACATTCTTTATAATAATAATAACAATAAAAGCTTTATTTAAAGAGGGTTACACAGTTAGTACAAACTAATCTTCCCTGAGGCCCTCAATAACAATATTGAATACACACAAGATAATGCATACCACAATTAAAGAGTACATTGTGATATCAGTATACAAAATGTTATAAAAATACAAATTTATTCAGCTGGTACAATTTGTTTGTTGAGCAAGTAGCATTTTAGCTTATTTTTAAAAACCACAATATTCTTAGAATTTCGCACTGAGCCTGGTAGAGTGTTCCATGTAGAAGGTCCAGAAAAACTAAATGATTTTTTAAAAAGTTCTGTTTTAGTTTTTGGTACACATAAATCACCACTAATAACATTTCTTAATTGATATGGATTACTCTGAGAGATGTACCTAATCTTGTCGATTAAATATGAAGGTGCATCACCATTTAAACATTTAAAAATCAAAACACATCTGTGATATATAATCCTGTTATCAACTGTCATCCAACCAAGTGTGTTAAACAGTGGAGCAGAAGGAGCTAAAAAATCTTTATCTAGAATAAGTCTTGCAGCCCTTTTTTGTAATTTAACAATACGGTTAAAATATTCACTGCTGCAGCTCCCCCAAATTATTATGCAATAATCAATTAATGGAAGAGTGTAACCAGAGTAAAAAAGTTTTCTTGATTCTTGATTCAAATATTTTTTAATTTTTGAGAGAAGATAGATACGACTAGCAATTTTGGAACATACCTGGTCTACCTGATGTAACCAGCTCAGATGCGAATCAAGTTTTACTCCCAAACATTTCTCACAGTCAGAAATTTATTATCCCCTAAGTAAAGTTCGAATTGAATAAGCCCATATAAAAATGAAAAACTAACATAGCCCTACTATTCCGTTGGTAGTTCATTGATTTAAACTCTCTTTCACTTCCTTTAGATAATATAAGTTATCATGCATTGAACCAACTAACATGATTATTTAGATAGTGTCGAAAATCGTTGAACGGTAAGGCGTCAGCCGCACCGTTCAACCATTTTCGACACTATCTAAATAATCATGTTAGTTGGTTCAATGCATGATAACATTTTTGTGCGGTTATGCTAACCACAGTTTGCATTAAACTACGAAAACGATAATTACAAAATGACCTACATTTAACTACACGATTCTAAAAATAAACACTATACCAACTGACAGCGTAACATGCGAGTGATTTATTGATTTTTCAAGTTGTATAAAGAATGACGTTTTCGAAATACACTGAGCGGAAACCTTTGGAAATTAACGCAGATAAAACATTTCATATAATTTACATGTTATTCCAAATATAGATGTTTTTCGTATTTTAATTTTCAGGCTGAAATTACTGTTACATTACGTAGAAGTAAACTATGTTTAATGTCGATGTGTTTATTTTTCTATGCTTACTGCATGTTTGTTAATGTGAAACACTACATTATCACGATTATTGATTTTCTTGTTGTGTATGGCGGACATAGTTATTTAGCAGGTGGTTAATCAGCCAATAGAATCTTGGTTTACATCCGCATAACCGCACAATGGATTTTGCATTCTGCTGACTGCATTCGCTGTAATTTTGAATGACTATGTAAAAATACCGTACACTTCGGTAATTATTCATTAACAAATAAACTTTTGTGGTCAAACAGCTATTTAAAAATCTATTATGTTTAAACGGAAAAAAATTACCGCGTGCGATTGTCACCGAGAATGGACTCGTCTGACATGGGTAATGCCACCTTTTACCTGTCGACAGGTAAAAGTTGTATCTTGCCCATCGATTAGAGAGGTATGGTCATTTTCCCGATTTTATTTTACTCGACATACTGTTTTTATACGCCCGTCGAAAGACGGACGTATTATGGTATACCCTCCGTCCGTCCGTTAACTTTTTGGTTTCCGGAGATTTTTTCTGTAACCGCTTGACATATTGATTTCATATTTGGTATATGACTATATCTTATCAAGTTCGAATTTGGTTCCCATCGGTTGATTTTGTACAGAGTTATGGCCCTTGGACTTAGTGAAATTTTGAAAAATATAGGTTTCCGGAGTTTTTCTTCTGTAACCACTTGACATGTTGATTTCATATTTGGTATATTACTATATTCTGCTGAAGTGAAATATCCAGGTAAATCCTGCAATTTGCTTGGTTACCTTGACAGGGGATATGAGACCGTATCCCCTGGTAGCAAAATCACAATTTTTAAACGCTTTTAATAGAAAAATTTTAGTACTTCTAGCAGAATATAAAAGTTATTCGGGCTTCACAGGGGATACGGGTTCATAATCCCTGTCTGTATTCTATATCCCCTTCGCCTGACGGCTCAGGGGATATAAAACACAGACAGGGAATATGAACCCGTATCCGCTGTGAAGATTCCGAATAACATATAATATCTATGTGAAATACAGATCAAGTTCGAGTTTCGTTCCGGTCGGTTGATTTTGTACAGAGTTATGGCCCTTGGACTTGGTGACATTTTGAAAAATATAAGTTTCCGGAGTTTTTTTCTGTAACCACTTGACATATTGATTTCATATTTGGTATATGACTATATCTAGGCGAGATACAGATCAAGTACGAATTTGGTTTCGGTCGGTTGATTTTGTATAGAGTTATGGCCCTTGGACTTAGTGAATTTTGAAACATATAGGTTTCCGGAGTTTTTTTTCTGTAACCGCTTGACATATTGATTTCATATTTGGTATATGACTATATGTAGGTGAGATACAGATCAAGTTTGAATTTGGTTCCAGTCAGTTGATTTTGTACAGAGTTATGCCCTTGGACTTGGTGACATTTTGAAAAATATAGGTTTCCGGAGTTTTTTTCTGTAACCACTTGACATATTGATTTCATATTTGGTATATGACTATATCTAGGCAAGATACAGATCAAGTACAAATTTGGTTTCGGTCGGTTGATTTTGTATAGAGTTATGGCCCTTGGACTTAGTGAATTTTGAAAAATATAGGTTTCCGGAGTTTTCTTTTTCTGTAACCACTTGACATATTGATTTGGTATTTGGTATATGAGTATATCTAGGGGAGATACAGTTCAAGTTCGAATTTGGTTTTGGTTGGTTGATTTTGTACAGAGTTATGACCCTTGGACTTTGTAAATTTTCGAAAAACATCAGTTTCTCCACCTTTTATTTACAATGTATGAATATGTTGATTTGATATATAGTTTATGATTGTATGTTTAAAATAACTTATGGATTAAATTTAAATTTGGTTCCTGTTTAATGATTTTTGTGGACAGTTATGACCCTTGGTTTTAATATTTTTTTGAAAATTCATTTTTTACATATTAATTTGATATTTGTTGAATGGTTACATCTTGGTAAGGCACATATTCTGTTTGATTTTTTTTCAATCAAAATTTTGTTGTGGTCCAACAATGCCATAAAGTTCGAGTTGACAGTGGATGGGAGTATCATGCACTCTTGTCGCAGCAGTTTATTGCAAATGCATTGAATCTTCTCGAAAACTGCTCTAACAGGTCATCTGTTATCAATGCATTTTCATGCATTAAGATAAAGGATTGACCCACTGAACTTTCCACTTGAATGCAATTTTGACGGATTTTGACAAATTTTGTAGGTTTTTAGCTCACCTGGCCTAAAAGGCCATGTGAGCTTTTGCCATCACTTTGCGTCCGTCGTCCGTCAATAATTTCAAAAATCTTATTCTCTGAAACTGCTGAGCCAATTGTAACCGTTAACTTTGCCTGAAGCATCACCAGGGTATGCAGTTTCAAAATTGTGTTCGATTAGTTGGCTGGTCAAACAACATGGCCGCCAATGCTAAAAATAGAACATAGGGGTAAATTGCAGTTTATGGCCAATAACTTGAAAACCGTTACAGATATAAAAATTCTGACATGGGATTAAAATGATAAGCATGATGAGGTCTACCTACCGTGCAATTTTGAAGAAAATCTGAAAAACCGGTCTCGGAGTAATAGTCTTTTTTCTGTAAAATTTTCAAAATTTTTGCATTTTTTTTCAAAAAGTGTAACTATGGCACGCCGTTTTTATATTTATTCCACTTTCAAGATATCTTATTTAATATATAAGATTTCTTATTAGTTTATAAGATATTCATTTAAATTCAAGATATCTTACTTAATATATAAGATATCTTATTCAGTATATAAGATATCTTATTTAATATATCAGATATCTTATTTGAATTGAAGTTAATAAGATATCTTTTTTAATTTATAAGATATCTTTTTTAGAATATAAGATATCTTATTCAATATATCAGATATCTTATTTGATTTATAAGATATCTCTATAAGTTTCTAAGATATCTTTATAAGAAATTCTATAAAAGATATCTAAATTAGTTAATAAGATATCTTATTTAGTTAATAAGATATCCTTTTAACTAAATAAGATATCTTAATTATTAAATGAGATATATTATATATCTATTAAGATATCTTTAATAACAGCTTAATAAGATATCTTATTTAATATATCAGATATCTTATTTAATAATTAAGATATCTCAATCAGTTTATAAGATATCTCATTAAGTTTATAAGATATCTTGTTAAACTTAACAAGATATCTTGAAAGTGGAATAAATATAAAATCGGTGTGCCATATGTAACCGAAAGAGGTTAAGTATAAACTGCAAAAAGATTAAGCATATCAAGATCTACACACCCTGAAATTTTGAAGAAAATCCAAAAACCCTTGTAGGAGTTATTTCCCTTTTTAGCTCACCTGGCCCCAAAGGCCATGTGAGCTTTTGCCATCACTATGCGTCCGTCGTCCGTCCGTCAACCATTTCAAAGATCCCTTCTGAAACAACTGGGCCAAATGAAACCAAACTTCACCTGAATCATCCCAAGGGTATGGCTTCTCAAACTAATGTGGGATTTTTTCGCTGGCCAACCAATATGGCCGCTGTTGCTAAAAATAGAACATAGGGGTAAATTGCAGTTTTTGGCCAATAACTCGAAAACCGTTACAGATATAAAAAATCTGACACTAGCAAAATTGTTCAGAATGACCAGATCTACCCACCCTGCAATTTTGAAGGAAATCCGAAAACCCATGTAGGAGTTATTGCCCTTTTTTACCAAATTTTCAAACTTTTCATCTTTTTTAGTCTTTTGATTCGAAATCTATAGAAGATAGAGGTCAAGTGTAACCTGATAAAATGTTTGCCATGACAAGATCTACCTGCCCTTCAATTTTGAAAGAAATTCCAAAACCTATGTAAGAGTTGTTGCTCTTTAATCACAAAAATTATACAAATTTTGCGTTATTTGTCATTTATTTTGAAAACTCTTCTCCTCTGAAACCACTGGGCCAAATGAAACCAAACTTTGTTTGAATCATCCCCAGGGTATGGCTTCTCAAACTAATGTAAGATTTTTCCACCGGCCAACCTACATGGCGACTGTTTCTAAAAATGGAACATAGGGGTGAATTGCTGTTTTTTGGCCAACAACTCGAAAACCGTTACAGATATCAAAAATCTGATAAGATTAAAATGATCAGCATGATGTTAACTACCTACCGTGCAATTTTGAATAAATCTGAAAACCCATCTCGGAGTAATAGCCCTTTTCCCGTAAAATTTTCAAAATATGTGCATTTTTTATTTTTATTTCAAAAAGTGTAACAGATAGAGGTCAAGTGTAAATGTTCAGCATATCAGGATCTACC
Organism: Modiolus philippinarum; assembly: GCA_002080025.1. Lineage (NCBI taxonomy): Eukaryota > Metazoa > Mollusca > Bivalvia > Mytilida > Modiolidae > Modiolus > Modiolus philippinarum. Next base: position 6,893 of record MJUU01030614.1, read on the forward strand.
CACCCTGAAATTTTGAAGAAAATCCAAAACCCTTGTAGGAGTTACTGCCCTTTTTGCACATAATTTTCAAAATTTTCATATTTTTCGTCTTTTATTTGCCAAAACTACAGAAAAGTGTAAATTGATAAAATGTTTGCCATACTGTCTGTGGCGTCTTCAAAACTGGTGTTGAAAATTGACCACCATTTTTAAAATGGCCACCAAAAAAGCGGGAAAATTCAACATTGTCCGATTTCAATGAAATTTGGTTTCCAAATAGATATTTCAAAACCCAAGTTGAAAATTGTTCGTTGACCGCCATTTACAAAATGATGTATCGATTTCAAAACTGGTGTCGAAAGTGGTCCTTAGCAAGAACTTTTTTCAGAAAAGCCCAACAAAGAAATATAGCAAAACATGATCAGACTTTATATACAGTTCAAGATTTATTGGTGGTGTTCTAGCTACCAAAGTTTGAGAGACTGAAGATCAACTGTATTACTTGCAATGTTAGCTAACTTAGCTTGAACTGAAAGCCAGGTGAGCGATACAGGCATCTGGGAGCCTCTGGTTGTTAAAATTCGTTGTATAGGACATCCAGGGCCAAACTAAACTAACTGCCGTTTGGAAGGGCAAATGTTTATACACTTCCAACAAAAAATTGGTTTTGGTTCTCGGTGTCCTTTGAGTAGTACACTTCCCAGACACTTAAAAATAGCTAAAATTGACACAAAAGGCTATTTGCAGCCATGTTCGACTAAAAAACCTAAAAAACATAAAAATGTTGTACATATTAATTTTATGTTTCTAAGAAGTACACATACCAGGGACCACCTTACACAATTTTCGACAACATTTGAGCATATTCTGAAAATGACCCAACATAGGACCAAAATTCACTTCTTTTCTTGCCTGTTCGCCCTTAATAGAAAAATCCAACACTTAGAATGTTTAACCCGTCTTACAAAAACAAGGAAAAATTCACGTGTGGACAGCGGTCTTTGCATATTTTTAATCGTAACAGTGTCATTTTTAGTTATGCATGGTATTCCTGGTCTACATGCAAATATTAGAGAAATTGGTTTTCAAATAATAAAGAGAAATTGTAAAATTTTCATTATCTAAAGGAAGTGAAACAGACCCTAAATTTATCAAAATGTCTGATAGACCAGCTGATAACAGAGGACACACGCAAAAGCAATGCTGAACCAAAATGACATATCAGAACTTGATTTCATGTCAGTTTATACGAAGATAAAATTTTGACTATGCCATCGGGCTTGTGACTTGATATATTTTCTAATGCGAGACTGATTTCTAGTCCCGCGCGTAGGGCTAGTTGCTAGCAGCTAACAGCACAGACTGAGTATAGGGGTATAGGGCGAGCTAAAAAGTTCTGAGGACCATGACAGTCTAACCTACTTAATTTAAAAAAAAAATGTACTAGTATTCAATAATATACTTACCACTGTTTAGAATGAAGACGTCGTCAGGACCATATATAACTGGATTTGTGGTTGACCAAGCAGACCATGAACCCGAGCACAATGATGTATAACACACCCCATCACAAAATGCAGTGTCCTCTGCTATTACAATTGTATCAGTTAGGTGTGTTTTAAACCGTGTGCACATGTACTTTTCACCAGACGCACAACTAATATTTGATCCCTTCGATGATCTTTGAAGAAATAAAACAAATACAGAAATTAACACTAACGTCGCCATTTGAATTCTTGAAATGCACGTCACAGTTTTAAAACGCAAAGTATAGACATTCCCGCCAAAAAAAATGCGAAAGCGAGTTAGCGAGTAAACCGGGTTCCTGTTACGCTGGCTACACTGCTGCTGCTTCTAGCTTAGAAAAGAAAAAAATGCAATATGTGAATTTTGTGTGAATCCAGCCATTATCTACTGAATCCATGAAAGGTCACTCTGCGTTTCACCAGCCTTGTAACTGGCTATAACTATTTAGTTAAAGTTGCATGACCCCTTCCTCTTTAACTTTAAACGTATTTTATTCACAAATGAACTGCAAATTTGGATTAGACACGAGTTATTCCAACTCACATGGTCTTCTCCATACATAAATTACAACATACAATTATTGGTGCAAAAATGACGAAAAGTGTAAATAACAAAAAAGAAATAATATGTAAAAGAAACAAAGGCGCATTAATTGTTTCAGTCTAGATTGAAACGTCCCGAGTGCTGAATAAACTATTGAATATTTTTAAAGATGTTTATATTTGAATTATTATCAAGTAAATAACTTCAAAAAAGAATGACAGTGATTTTATCCTCTCTGGTGTCTGGAAGAGTATCTATGTACCTGCTACGTTGATTGTTATACAGAGGGCATTCTAGAAAAAATGTAAATGCTATCTTCTGGAGGCCAACCACAGTTGCAACATTGGTCATGGATCAAGTTCACCCTGAACAGATCAGCTTTCAGAGTGCTACTCATATGACGTAACCTTGTGTATATTATATTAAACTTTCTGGGACCATCATTATAATATGAAGGGGGTTTAAAATAGGGGTTCTGATTTTTCAAGACTTTTTTAAAATTATCTACAGAGGGAATGTTTCTAAGTCTTCCATCCAAACCATTCCATAAACGTATAGTAGATGGAAAATATGATTTACCGAAGATTTCAATTCGAGACCGAAGGTAAACATAGTTAGAATCATTTCTCAAATTATATCTTGTTGTAGTACAAACGATTGGTGTTAAACAGTCATTCAAATATTGTGGTACTTTACCATGATGAATACGGTAACATGCAGATTATAGATAGGGTTATGGTTAAATTATGGTAAGGTCAGGGTAAGGGTTACATTAAAGATAGGATTAGGGTAAGATTATGGTAAGGGTGAGGGTTATAGTTTGTAAGGATTATATCCAAATTATAGATAGTGTTAGGGGTGGTTAGGGTCAAATTATGGTTAGAGTGAAATATTATATTCGCTCTCACCACCACCACTACCCAGCCATAGCCTACAACCACGACTACCAACGAATAGTGAAATGAGCACGCGAGCACTGTCAAAACGATACTGGTGAGCAACTCGTGAGTATTGTGAACAACTCGTGAGTCATGTGAGCAGTCGTGAGTAGTATCATTAAACAAGAAAATCCATAGCTACATGAAGAAGCTCACCATCAATTGTCGCCCTTACATTCATTAGAAAAGCCGAACTACCACGATAACCACTATCAACAACCATCACCTCCACCACCGCCGCCACAATAGCCTATCATCCCACCACCACCACAACCACCACCACCACCGCCGAATATTAAAATGAGCACCAGAGCACAGCTAAAAGTATACTCGTGAGCGCATTTAAGATAGAACTAAACATGGTAAGGGTTAAGAATATAATAAATCATTAAATAAAGGAATATCATTTAGATAAACTTATTGCAACGTTAATACGGATATATTTTGGACAAAATGGATTGAAGGTGTACAGAATACTTAACAACCAAATTAAAGTCAGCGATTGTAAGAAGATGACTACGATACTAGAGAGGTTTGGGAGTATGCTATACTGATAAGAGATAGTTTGCTTAAGTACTGGATTGTGACCCACCATCGACTGAAGATAGCAACGACTCAATGTAAAGGATAGACAAGACTCGGACAGTTGGAATAAAGAGGACGGGGTAAGGCAGCCTATAACTAAATAGTTATATAGCCAGTTACAAGGCTGGTGAAACGCAGAGTGACCTTTAATGGATTCAGTAGATAGTGGCTGCATTCACACAAAATCACAGCAAAAGCCCAATCGACCTAGCGCAGCATCAGCAGAATCCCTATCTCCCTGACGCAGTGAAATGAACACGTACGCGAGCAAAAAAAAAAACAAAAAAAAACGTATACGTGAGTCTTGTAAGCATAGTCTTGAGCAAAAACATCAATTCGTTAACAGCATTAGTAAATCGTGAGTTATCTCGCCCAAGTCTCGGACGAAATCAGTCATTTCCAGTCAATATGGCCGAATAGGGCTTCAAACAGGACCACTTCGGGTTGCGCATAAGCAACATGAACACTTCGTGTTCCGGTGTAGTGACTTCCGCTTCCGGAAACATGTCTTTCTGTGACGTCATTTCCGGCACCACTTCGCACCACCTCGTCAAATCTGCGGTGAAAACCTCCTATATACTACTAAACTATGTGATAAAAAACCTTATATATATATTATTAAAAATCGGAGTTTATCATATATCATAGAAAAAGCTTTATATATGAGTCTGCGATGTAACTTAAATGCTACACATTTCCAGCTTCCAATGAACTAATAATATGTAGTTTGTATTGATTTCGGTAAATTGAGTGCAGTCAATAGGCAACAACACAACATATCTTATCTCTCTATGGAAAGCAGATGTACACATACCAATAGAACACATTTGACTCGTGTATACAAGGATCACTACAATGTTACACATGTATACATGCATCACACCAGTGTTACCAATGCATATATGGATCACACCAGTGTTACGCATGTACACATGGAGCTCACCAGTATTACATCTCGATTACACGGCCAGTGTAACTCATGTTTACATGGGTAACACCAGTGTTACCCATGTATACATGGATCACACCACTGTGACTCACGTATACCTATAGATCACACCAGTGTTAGTCATGTATACATGGATCACGGTATTGTGACTCCTGTATACATGGATCGCAGTACTGTGACTCATGTATACATGGATCACTCTGTCAGTGCTACAGTACTCATGTATATATGGATCACAGTACTGTGACGCGTGTATACATGGATCACAGTTCTGTGACTCAGAATGGATCCCACCAGCGTTACTCATGTAAACATGGATCACCGGAGTGTTATATATACATGGATTACATCATTGTGTCTATGGTAACCAATGAATCACCATTGTAATTGTCTATATTGGTTTACCTTATTGCTGTTCATGCACTTGCTGCCAGTCTAAAACACTTCCTTTGCTTGATTTAGCACTGTTTGTTCTCTTTTGATATGCCGTGTATTTCATGTCTTGTGCTGGATATAGATACACTATCCTGTAGAAAGGTAGACATCTAAATTGTGTGTCGGCTGAAATTACTGGCATTGACAATTCATTTTTTTTTCGGTATTTATGTAAATGTTATGAATGTAATGTTTCAGGTGTCCGAGCTTTGATTGAGTCAACAACTGTAATCTACTATTTAAACGATTCAACAACAAAATAACCAAATTGCAGTTAAATGGAGTTCTTACAATGATCATTTCGACAATTCAACAACAATATAACCAGGTCTGGAGTTCTTCCAGTGATCATTTCGACAATTCAACAACAAAATATTATTGAAATCAGGCGCCGATCCAGACAAACAGAAAACGGGCCTTTCCAATTGGAAATGAAAGGAAATGTCGCCGAGCGGAACGAGGCGCGAAAATATTTGGCTATTTCTTAAAAAAAAAGATTATGATATTCATTGAAAAATGCATGATTGTCCAGAAAAAAGAGGTTCCAATCTAGGAAAACTAATTATCTGCAAAAGGCGTCATTTGGACATCATCAAGTACGCGGCGTACATGACTTTGAAATTTGACTTACATGACATGAAAACCCGACTTGTAAATTATGAGGCACTGTTGTTGAAGATATAAAGCATGCACAAAGAGGGCTACCTTAAACTAAAGTGACATTCTTTTGTATATATGCAAAAGTATACCACTTACATATGATACGATAACGATACCCGGTATACAGTTATGGCACTTCAACGAGATCAATATGGGTTTTAATTGAGCAATAAAGTAACATTGAACGAGGGTTTACCCGAGTTCAATGTAATCTTTTAAGCTCCGTTAAACCCCAGTATTGATCGAGTATATAAGTGCTATGATTGTTTTATTATATTTGTTTGACAAGACCTAAGTCAGTGCATGAGAACCATTGAATTGGGGAACTTGTATATATAATTTGGGTGTAGAAGGGGCATGGCCTATGACAGCATGCAATCGGAACTGCACCTTCCGTATTTTGTCCCGTTTGGTGTCACCACTGCACTATCAGGTCTTCTTCTGTGACGTCGTGATACCGGGAAAATTCACTCACAAGGAACAGTCGTGAAAACCAACTTTTCCCGCGAATTACCTGATAGTGCAGTAGCGACACCACTCGGAAAAAGCAGG
>MJUU01030618.1:2435-21081 GCA_002080025.1 Modiolus philippinarum
ATGTTCATTATGTCTGAGTTTGTATATGAAGGACATGCATACTGCTACTTCTGTTAATGATGCGCTATTTCATGTTGGAATTCTCTTTCTATATTTGTTATTAGTAAATTGATAATAAATTTCCAGAAATCAGCGATTTTTGTTAAAATTATGCAATTTTTGCCCCAAAAACAGAAGATATGATATTTATTTAAGCATTAGATGTCTGAGTATAAGTACATGTGTCTATAATGAGTCATTTTGTGCTGGAAGTTTTCATATTCATATTCTCATGTAAAATTGAAAATGTATTTCCAGAAATCAGCGATTTTTGTGAAAATTTTGCTTTTTTCACCCCAAAAAAGGTAGTGTGATAAATTTATGTACATGAAAGACATGCATACTGCTCTTTCTGTTAATGATATGATATTTCATGTTGGAATTATTTTTCTATACTTGTTATTAATGAATTGAGAATAAATTTCCAGAAATCAGCGATTTTTGTTAAAATTTTGCATTTTCTTACCCAAAATACAGAAAATCAACTGAAACGGCTAATAATTGTCGGTTTCATGCTTAGATGTACTCAAGGTAAGATTTAGTAATAGTTTTGTTGTAAACTGAGACTGGGCCGATTTTGGCCCTTCGTGGCTCTACTCCTTTCGTACTGTAGTGATTTATAGATACATATATTATGTAATCTAACTACTTAAATATACACGTATATAATAAGAGAAAATTCCAACTTAGGCACATACATAGTCGGGATCGTTCAGTTAACAGGTATCAGATGCCTTGATCATCATCGGGGAAAATAACCCGATGATCCAGGCATTATGGTGACATCACACAAAAAAACGCACAAGGAAATTTTGTTGGATGCTATAATAGCACAGGTATGTTAATGTTGGCTTACTTCGTTTCGAATCATTAATAAAGGACACGGAAAAATATACACTCTGCATTTCTTTAAAACAAGATTTTCAGCTATAAATTATTGCAAGTGGTAGGACTTGAAATACAAAATGCACAGAATCTAGGAGCTCAGTTCGCATCAAGTCAAAATCATGGCGTTGTCGTAGTTCATTACAATAACAATTTCTAAAACTTGTCTTAATATTAGAACGGAAAATAATATTGGCAATCAAACGCATCTTTTTTAGGTTAGGATATAAATACAACATAACATAAGATCAGAAATGCAAACTTATTTATTACAATTATTTTAAATGACTGCTATTAACCGGGAAGCTTTTAAAGGAAAGCTAAACTTGTTATCATGTTGGATATATATTTTTGTATCATGGAAGTTCGTCTTAAACTCTGTTTGCATGTAATGTGTCAATGACAGTCGTCTGACGAGAGACACAAGTTGTCGAAATGCTCATATGTAGAAATTAAAATCGCTTTAGCTTAGGTATTATGTAATGTTTTAATGAGGGATACTACTGTTTTGTCGGAACCGAAGTCGATTCAGTGAAAATGCTATGTATATACAATAGTGCATTGTATAATTCAATATTTAAAAAAAATAAATGAATTTTGATGTCTTCGTGTGTACGGAGCAACAATTGGACGACGAGATGGATATACCATGATTCCTCACAAAAACAATTTTGTTGAAGAGGCAATTGTTTCCTCTGAATTAAATTTGCCTATCTTTCTTCGGAATTTTAAATCATTAGTAACATATTCCTTTCATTTAAAGAGTGCACAAGTGTGAAAAGCAACTGGTCAGAACTATAAAAAGTACGGAACTTTACATAGAATAAATCGGCCCGTCACAAGATTTCTTTCTGCTTTAACGGTCAAAGACATGCATCCTCATATTGCATCCTAATACAGGTTATGGTAGTAAATAACACCTTATTACGCTATCTGATATCATGTTTCTTTGGTCATAACGTACAGATTTACTGATTGGTTGATTGGGTAAAGTTTACGTCCAATTGGCTATATTTCAGCTATATCACGACGAGAATGAGTTTATCAATTGAAAGATATAAGTAGAGGAATAAAGTTCACTAAAGGGGAAAGGATAACCCGGGCAACGAGTTTTTTCTGCCACTAGAGATGGGGAGAAATTTGGTAGGGCAGAAAATTTAGCCCTCTATACCATCTGTGAAGGATGTTCTCCTCAGCGGAAATATAGAAAATGTCTTTATACTGCACGGGGCGTGGCGTTTCCTCACACAGTTTGTTTCTCATCAGTGCAGTTCATATCAAAACCTTTAGAAAATAATAATACAAATTTAACGTGTCAACACGTCAAGTGATCAGGCGAAAATGACAATCGTTCACCTATACAATCAATCTAGGTAAAATCAAATTGTCGCACCTTGTACAACACAGGTTAGGCAAATTAAATATATGACCTGAGCTTTAAGTAATAAAAATCAACTCTTAGATGTAAAGTCGCGGTAGCAACGTGGTTAAGGGGTCCGCACAGAGAGACTGGGGTTGCTGGTTCGAATCCCATACAGGGCATTGACAAAATGCCAAAGTTACATAATTATTCAATATCCTTGACTTGACTTGAAATGAAATAATTAGACAACTTCTTGATGAATTTGTTGAATTCATCAATAATTTTCATCCGTCCATAAAATTTATAGTCAACATAGCTGATACAACAAATGTCTTCCTTGACACGACCTCAACACTTGTTGATGTTCGAATTCATTTTAATTTACACACTAAACCGACAGATTCACACGCCTGCCTGTTCCCAAGTAGTTGCCAACCTAGACTCTGTGTAAATGCGATCCCGCACGGAATTTCTACCCGTAAACAGCGAATATGTTCACCAGAAGAGACATTTAAACATGGCAGCAGAGAATTAACCCAACATCTTGTTAACAGGGGTTACAAGGAAAAGCAAGTCAGAAAAACTATTCAAAATGTCTCCTCGATTGACCGAAAGGAACTCTTACAATATCGGGAAAGAAAGAGGAAGAATATACGTACCCCCTGGTAGTTACCTTCCACCCACAGCTATCCCATTTGTCTGCTATAGCCCGTGAATTTATGCCAATTCTTCATGCGTCAACAAAAATGAAGAAATTGTTTCCTGAACCTCCGCTAATATCGTTCCGTCGTCCGAAAAATCTGAAGGATTTTCTCGTTAGAGCAAAACTATCATCACCTGCAAATGGACAATTTAAAACATGTTCCGACAAACGTTGTCTTCTATGCAAAGGAGGAGGTACGATAAGAGCCTGTATTTGGCCCCATTATTTCATAAAAAATAAAACACAGCAAATATAGGCGAATTGCAATTATTTACCAGCCTGAAGACCTATTCAGCTGATTCCAACAAAATCCTGGCATTCGGAGTCGGTATATTGCTTCAAAGAACTGCTTAAAGTGAGTCTGTGAAGGTGAAAACGGTAATTTCGTACAGAAAATGCCCAATTCCGAGGGAAAATTAGACATGAGCAACAGCCTTACCCAAAAAGATTTTTTAACTGATGCATTCTAACATTAGGAGGAAGCCTCAGTTAAAATATCTTTTTGGGTAAGGCTGTTGCTCATATTGAATTTTCACTTTTTCTAACTTGTTTACATTCTGACTTGCCTATCGCGATGAAAAAGTTAAATCGGCATCGGATAACACTGAACAGATTTCCGGCTACTTGCTACTGTCAGGCATCCGACTGAAGACCGAGATCCGATTGGAAAGAGTATTTTCTGGTAAGTTTTTCACCATAATATTGGCTACATCGTGCAGTCGAACTTTTAATAATTGATTGCACGTCAACAACATGAAAAATCTGTATTAAAAGAAATATTATTGCACGAAGAGACCAGTTTGCCATCTCAGTACAGTATAACCGGTTGATACTTCTCCTGAAAAAAAAAAACAAAAAAAAAAAACATTCCTTTCGAAAATAACAGCTTTAACATAGTGAGTTGTCAAGCTATGCTTTAAATATATCTGTATAGCATTGAAAGAAGTTATATCGTCATTCCATTAGCATGAGGGAAAGGGTAGGGCTTTATGTCAAACCTATTTTATTGTGAACTCCTGTGAAAACCAGGAGTGACAACAGGACTGGTGCTCGCTCCAGAAGGGAAAGCATGTCCTCGGCTAGCAACACCTTTAAAAGAATAGCCATTCGTCTGTCAGTTCTGTATCCCTATAGAGTATAATGTTAATGTTAAACTGATGACCAAGACAATCTAAAGACCCTTTTGACTACAATTTACTCTAAATGATCATGGAGTTTCGGGGAGATCTTTGAATAGGTTCACATAAAGACTATTTCAAACTGTGTACCATGCTTGCTTAAATGTTTGATGGGCTGTGGACTTGATCAACATATGTCACAAGAGAATAATCTGTGGATTATCTTGACGAGGATTGCTTCAAAATAGAATATTTTCAGAGGGACAAATAGTGAAATGGTTTACCTATAGTGTACAACGTGAAACTGTATTGCCCACTAACAAAGCGGGGGTATAACAATGAGAGGATATGAAGTAAATGTACACGAGACAGAGTCTCTACAAATACATGGCAGAACCAAGCAAAAGAAGGACGCTTTAATAGTTGTTCATCTTAGTCACCATGAGGCCTTTAACAATGAGTTTTGCCCATTCCTCATAGTAAGTTCGAGACAGCCGTTAACAACGGTTTAAGTGGTTCTTAAGAGAGGAACATCTTTGAAAAGTTATCAAATCGGGCCCAATTTCAAAACGTGTTCACCTGGCAGCCATCTAACATGGAGTTCTTATCTGTTGGACACTATTTTGTTGACAACCCAAGATTAGTTTTGATAAAGTTTTGATCTAACTTAGAAAGTATTTTCAGAGGTGAAGATCTTTAAGTGGAAAAATATGACGGATGGCTGTTGCCATGTGTGCTAAAAATGAAAAGAACAGAAAAAACAAAGAAATGAACATTAGATAAAACATACGAACACTACCAACATAAAATTTGATTCTTCAGAATTTATATGTGAACTCCCATAAAATCTTGAGAATCAAATCAGGTGTGCTAGAATTGGAAGGATGTCTTTACTCCTAGGTGTCACCCACACCACCAGTAAGGCAATCCTGGAAAAAGTCAAACCCGGTAATTTGAAGTAAGTGTAAAGACGTAAAGCATGTTGAAAAAATATCCATCCACATTTTATGAAACCGATATATCTTTTTATGGTGCAAGACTGATAGATACTTAAAATAATGAATACATCGATGTTAGGTAGACAGTAATGGGTGGATGGGTGGATGGACTGACATACAGACGGATAGATAGATAGATAGATAGATAGATAGATAGATTGATAGATAGATTAAACAGATCGATGGATAGATAGATTGATGGGTAGATGGACAAATAGATGGATGGATAGATAGATAAAGTTTGATAGATGAATAGAGGGTTAAATATATGGATAGATGAAGATAGATAGATGGAATAATGTATGGATAGATTGACTGATTGATGGATAGAAAGAGAGATAGATGGACGGGTAGATAGATGAATGGACTGATGGATAGATAGATGGATAGATAGATGAATAGATAGATGGATGGATAAATAGCTTGATAAATGAATTGATAGACAGATGGATAGATAAATAGATTGAAAGATGGATGGATATATACATCGATAGACAGATTGATCGATTGATGAATGGATAGATAAATGGATTGATTGATGGATAGCTAGTTGGATATATAAAAGGACGGATAGTTGGATAGATGGAGGGATAGATTGATAGATAGATAAATGGATAGATAGATGGATAAATATATAGATAAATAGGATAGATTGACGGATGGATAGATAATGGATTGGATAATATATAGTTGGATGGATGGATGGATAGATAGATGGGTGATGAATAGATATATAGAGAGATTGATAGATGGATAGATAGATTGATAGAATGAATGATAGTCAGATAAATACATAAATGGATAGATAGACTGATACAAAGATAGATGGATATATAGGTTTATGAATAGATGGATTGATAGTTGAATCGATAGATGGATGAACAGATGGATTGATAGTTGGATACATAGATAGGTAGATGAGAAGATAGATAGATAGATAGATAGATAGATAGATAGATAGATAGATAGATAGATAGATAGATAGATAGATAGAAAGATAGATAGATAGATAGATAGATAGATAGATAGATAGATAGATAGATAGATAGATAGATAGATAAACAGATCGATGGATAGATAGATAAATGGGTAGATGGACAAATAGATGGATGGATAGATAAAGTTTGATAGATGAATAGAGGGTTAAATAGATGGATAGATGAAAATAGATAGATGGAATGATATATGGATAGATTGACTGATTAATGGATAGAAAGAGAGATAGATGGACGGGCAGATAGATGGATGGACTGATGGATAGATAGATGGATAGATGAATAGATAGATGGATAGATAGATGAATAGATAGATGGATAGATGGATGGATAAATAGCTTGATAGGTGGATTGATAGACAGATGGATAGATAGAGTGAAAGATGGATGGATATATTCATCGATAGACAAATTAATCGATTGATGAATAGATAGATAAATGGATTGATTGATTGATAGCTAGATGGATATATAAAAGGACGGATACTTGGATAGATGGAGGGATAGATAGATAAATGGATAGATAGATGGATAAATATATAGATAAATAGGATAGATTGACGGATGGATGGATAGAAGGATTAGCTAGTGGATAAATAGATGGATAACTAAAGATGCATAGATTGATAGACAGAAAAATGGATATGTAGATAGATAGAGAGAGAGAGAGAGAGAGAGAGAGAGAGAGAGAGAGAAAGAGAGAGAGAGAGAGAGATAAATGAAAAATAGCTCGATGGATAGATGGAGAGATAGATGGATGGTTAGATATATGGTAAGATGGATAGATAAGTAGATGGCACATGTAGAAAGATGGATGGATGGACGGATGGACAGACGGGCGACGGTCAGAGAAATGGATAGAAAGATGGGATAAGTAGATGGATGGATGGATGAATGATGGATGGATGGATAGACCGACGGATCAATGGATAGACAGATGGAGATAGATGGAGATAGGTAGAAAGGTGGATTAAAAGATGGATAGGTAGATGAGAAGATAGATGGATTGATTGATGGATAGGTAGATTGAAAGAAAGATGGAAGGATAGTTGAATGGATAGATAAATGGACAGACAGATGAATGGATAGATAGATGGATAAATATATAAATAAATAGAATAGATTGACATATGGATGGATGGAAGGATTAGCTAATGGATGAATCGATGTATAACTTTAAAGATGCATAGATTGATAGATGTATAAATAAATAGATAGATAGATAGATAGATAGATAGATAGATAGATAGATAGATTAAAAATTATGTTTTGATTTCAGGAACAATGCCAAAGTATTACAAATGTGCATTATGTGGAAAGAACAATATCAGTCAATGAGACAGGCGTCTTTTGAAATCCGAAGAACTAGGCCAATATGTCAGCAGTTGCACAAAGAAAGATGTTTCAGAACAAGACTCTCTTTGTAATACATGTAGAAAAGGAATGGTATCATTGAAAAAGTAGCTTTAACTGAGACTGAATGTATGTCAGAGGATGATGTAGACATTATCATGGAGACTGAACAAATAACAAAACCGTTTCTTAATCCAAGAGCAATTCAGTTACAAATCAGTTCAACTTCAAAATCCCAAAATACTGTATTGTTTGTAAGAAAACTGGGAATAGGAGAATAAAGTTAACAGTGATTCCAACAGAGGCTAAAACACAGGCTTTTGTAGAAAAAGGTATATTCATAAACCACATGAACAGATGCTGTGCACGACATCTCAAAGAAAAACACTTTACGTCTAGTTCACTTAGTGCCCTTGAAGGATCTAAACAGCATAGTGATTTGAATAGAACAGACATATTAAATCTTCTACAAAGAACACGTTTGTTGTTACAAAGTTCTTCTAGATTGAATTTTGACAGTCCAACTGCCTTAACTGATGAACAATACATAGGTCTGACAGGAGTTACAAGAAATCAGTTTAAATCAATAGCATCTTCTCTGGCATCACTACGCACTTCAAATGTAAGATCTGTTGAGACATGTTTGGCAGTTCTCCTCGTGAAATTAAGAACAGGACTTTCTAACGGAATTTTGGCCACCCTGTTTTCTCTCACAAAACACCAAATTCAGCGAGCCATTCATTCTGCCAAGTAATCATTGATGGTAGAATATGTACCTAATCACTTGGGATTTAGCCACATAAATCATGATGACTTTGTTAGCAATCACACAACCCCACTTGCAAGAGCACTTTTTGGTAAAGACAATGAGAATTCAGCAATTATCATTCTTGACGGAACATATGTTTATATACAAAAAGTTCTAACTACAGATTCCAACGTATGTCTTACAGTTTACACAAACACAGACCATTGGTTAAGATGATGGTAATTGTAGGCTCTGATGGTTATATTTTAGATTTGATTGGTCCCTACAGAGCTGATGGTAAAAACAATGATGCGTCTATTACAGAACACATTTTTAAATGGAATAAAAATAATGTGAAAGGTTGGATCAAGGATAATGACATTCTAATAGTCGATAGGGGCTTCAGGGATGCAGTCAATTTTTTAAAAGAACATGGTTTAAATGTTGAAATGCCAAGTTATTTAAGAAAAGGTGAATCCCAACATACAACAGAGGAAGCCAATTTATCCCGATTAGTAACTAAGGTGAGATGGGTGGTACAGAGTGCCAACGGCAGACTTAAACAATGGAGATTACTGGATAAGGTACTACAAAATCACTTTATCCCTTCAGTTGGAGATTTTGTTCGGATTGTAGGAGCAATTTCAAACCACTTCCGTCCTCCTCTCGCTAA
This sequence comes from Modiolus philippinarum, assembly GCA_002080025.1. Taxonomy (NCBI): domain Eukaryota; kingdom Metazoa; phylum Mollusca; class Bivalvia; order Mytilida; family Modiolidae; genus Modiolus; species Modiolus philippinarum. The sequence goes on from MJUU01030618.1 coordinate 11,310, forward strand.
GTCCGACACATCTGGAACAGAGTTAGCCAATGATATGCTGCAGAAATCAATTGAAGGTAACCGTATCAAACAAATTGTGGAAAACGAAAATCTTCTACGTAAGAGAACCATATATAACACTATAACATCAGACAGTATACAAGTTTTTCCCGTTTTGACAATGGATAAACTGAGACAAACAACAATGGGTGTGTACCAATTAAAACAAGCACCACAGTACAGTGCAGAACACACAGATATTAATAGTGAATACGAACTGCAAATTGTTCAAGACAAGGAAAACATGCTACGCTGCAAAATTCAATCAAGACACACTAGTTCTGCAATTCATACTCTTTGGGTTGAATATGCCACAGACTCAGTCACTGGATGGTATTGCACATGTAAAGTGGGCGCTAGGGTTGTTGGTTGTTGCGCGCACATCGCTAGTGTTTTGTGGTATTTGGGTTTTCAAAGACATTTACAAGGGGATACTTATGGAACAACAAAAAAATATCTCAAAGAGACCATGGATGAAAGTGAATAACCAGAAACTGACATTGACAGTGATGGTGATGATGATTTTGATGCTCGTTTTGAAGAGTAACTAGTATTGACTTAAAAATAAGTTATGTCTTGAATTTGATTGAAAGACTCAATGAAAACATCATTAATATAAAACTATCGTGATTAGAATGGATGAGTGTTTGTTAATTGTATAAAAGTATTTTATGCTAGGGAGATAGCCATGATAATTCGCTCGTACGTTCTTGCTTTTTTTTGCTCACCTGGCTATGCCAGGGTAAGCTTTTGCAATCGCTTTGCGTCCGTCGTCCGTCCGTCCGTAAACTTTTCATTCAAAGATCTTCTCCTCTGAAACCACTGAGCCAATTGAAACCAAACTTGGCCACAATAGCCCTTGGGTGGTCCCCTTTACAAATTGTGTCGCTCAAGTCTGTACGTCATCCAAGATGGCCGCCAGCTGGAAACAAAATTTAACATTGGACCCTATGGAAAAAAAACGTTTCAAATTCTTTTTCTCTGAAACTACTGGGCAAATTGGAACGAAACTTGGCCACAATAGTCCTTGGGTGGTCCCTTACAAAAAAGGTGTTTTTTTTAGGTCGGCCCGATTTCCAAGATGGCCGCCAGCGGGAAACATAGTTTTAACATTGGACCCTATTGGAAAACACTTTCAAAGATCTTCTCTGAAACTACTGAGCCAGTTGGAACCAAACTTGGCCAATATAGTCCTTGGGTGGTCCCTTACAAAAAAGGTGTTTTTCAGGATCGCACTACATTCAACATGGCCGCCAGCGGGGGATATAGTTTTAACATTGGACCCTGTGGGAAAACATTTTCAAAGATCTTCCTCTGAAACTACTGAGCCCATTGGAACCAAACTTGGCCACAATAGGCCTTGGGTGATCCCTTACAAAAAAAGTGTTTTAAGGTCTCCGCGAATTCCAAGATGGCCGCAAGCGGGAAACATAGTTTTAACATTGGAGCCTATGGGAAAACACTTTCAAAGATCTTCTTCTCTGAAACTACTGAGCCAATTGGAACCAAACTCAGTCACAATAGTCCTTGTGTGGTTCCTTACAAAAAGGGTGTTTTTTAGGTCCGCGCAATTTCCAAGATGGCTGCCAGCGAGGAACATAGTTTTAACATTGGACCCTATGGGAAAACATTTTCAAAGATCTTCTTCTCTGAAACTACTTAGCCAATTGGTACCAAACTTGGCCACAATAGTCTTTGGGTTTTCCCTTACAAAAAAGGTGTTTTTCAGGATTGCGCTACAATCAACATGGCCGTCAGAGGGGGACACAGTTTTAACATTGAACCCTATGGGAAAACACATTCAAAGATCTTCTTTTCTGAAACTACTGAGCCAATTGGAACCAAACATGGCCACAATAGTCGTTAGGTGGTCCTTTGCAAGAAAGGTGTTTTTCAGGTCAGTGCTATATTCAAGATGGCCGCCAGCGAGGGAAACATAGTTTAAACATTGGATCCTATGGGAAAAAATTTCAAAGATCTCCTTCTCTGAAACTACTGAGCCAATTGATACCAAACTTGGCCACAATAGTCTTTTGGTGGTTTCTTACAAAAAGGTGTTTTTCAGGATTGAGCTACATTCAACATGGCTGCCAGCGGGAGATATAGTTTAACATTGGACCCTATGGGAAAACACATTCAAAGATCTTCTCCTCTGAAACTACAGGACCAATTGGAACCAACTTGGCCACAATAGTCCTTAAGTGATCCTTTACAAAAAATGTGTTTTTCAGGTCAGCGCGATATTCAAGATGGCCGCCAGGGGGAAACATAGTTTTAACATTGGAGCCTATGGGAAAACACTTTCAAAGATCTTCTCTGAAACTACTGAGCCAATTGGAACCATACTTGGCCACAATAATCCTTAGGTGGTCCCTTGCAAAAAAGGTGTTTTTCAGGATCGCACTATATCCAACATGGCCGCCAGTGGGAAACATGGTTTTAACATTGGACCCTATGGGAAAACACATTCAAAGATCTTCTCCTCTGAATGTACTGAGCCAATTGGAACAAAACTTGGCCGCAATAGTCATTGAGTGGTCCCTTGCAAAAAGGTGTTTTTCAGGTTAGCGCGATATCCAACATGGCAGCCAGCGGGGAACTTAGTGTTTCCCATGGGGTCCAATGTTAAACTAACAGAGGTCTCCTCCCCTTAAACTAATTAGGGATATTGGATTTATAGTTTAATAATGTATAAGGGCTCTTTAACATAAAATGTCTATGTTAATCAAGGGCCAGGTGAGCGATACAGGCTCTTGAGAGCCTCTTGTTTAAATTGCTCGTAATATTCACAATTAATATATCTTTTTACGACTTACTGTCATGTTAATATGGCGGTATCTTATTTTTTTTAGTAATAACTAAAAACCGAATTTACTGTTTTTTATGTTTCTTCATATGGGTATTCGAGAACTTATATGTCTCTTCAGTGTGAGACTTAATACTTAAGTCTAAGTCTTAAGTGTCACTATGGAACCTAAATATTCTTAAGGAAAACATACACACGCACACACACACACATATATACTATATTCTTGCACACTTGTTTTTCCAAAATTCATCGAAATGTTATCTACTTTTTTTTAATTGTCGTTATTGATATGGTCGAAATTCAAAGAGGGAAAGATTAGAAGCCATTTAATTATTTGAAGAAATAAAAAACAGTACAAAAATGTTGTAAATCACATATACATATGAATTTTGACATTTAATTATCACTACCGGTAACAAAACAGGCTTTCAAAAGACTAAGGATAATACAAATAAATAATAAATAACAGTGGAAAAAAACAAAAGAAGCCGGAGATCAACTTTATATTCAATAGTATAGACGTTTTCAGAAATTAGTAAATTTTGGTTATCTCCCCTGATTTACGATGGGTCCACCGTTAAGGGGTAGAAGGGTACCACAGACAGTACATTACTTACACTGATAAATTATTGAAAAAAAAGAAACATTTCCAAGCATTTTTTTTTTTTATTTTAAGACATGTACATTTTAAAAAGTTTAAATTGAGCTTTGGCATTTTTTGTGTATTTTTTTTTATAAAATTGATAGGAATATCCAGAGAAATATGCTTCAGTGCAAGAAAATCTTATAGCACATTAAAATATTGATATTTCACAGAGTAATCACAAAACCTGAAATGGTAAGTATAATGCCAGGTGTTACTATCCGAATAAACAAGTTGTCAACCTTTCTTGTGAATATACTCTTCATTGTCCAAAATATACACAGGTACCTGTATACGCTTTCAAATATGCAAGCTGCTCTTTAATCTAACTGAAAGTGTCAAATCAACAAGTTTTTAATCAAAACTGATTTAATGAAAAGTTTGATATAAAAAAATTGATTACAAAGAAATGAAATGAACTTTCGTGGAAAAATTACCTAAACATTTGTGATTTGTATAGCGAGGTTTACCTGTCTTAATATATAATCAATTCAAATACATAATATCCAAAAAAGTTTTAATAAAAAATGGAAAATATGCGAATTCTCAGGAAGAATTTTAATAGAAAAGAGAAAATAGGCGAATATGGCAAAGTGGCATATCAAACAACGTCATAATACACATTTTTGCAAGATGTGTATTGCAGATATTTCACTTGAAAAATTTGGAAATATACGAATTTGAAAGGTTGAAATGTCATAAATTTTGAAATGATTTTTTAAGACTCGTAATCGTAACAATCTAAAGCTTTCGGGGAGCCCCCGTTTCAGATATTAAGATATTCGATCAAGGTAAATATAACACATATGCAATAAACATCACTGACTGAACGGAACACGTAATTACCATATCTGAAGCCGATGGGGAGCTCCCTTTTCAAAAAGAAAATGTGATCGCTTCATAAATTATGAGAAATGCACATTATGCAATACACCTAAAGCATTCTAAGCTGATGGAGGACCCTATATTTCAAAATTAGAGCAATACACATAAAACGTTCGTAACCAAACAATGAAACTTTACTCCATATCCTTTTATTCACCATTGTAAAGAAATGAACCGACGGAACAGTAAATAATCAAAATAAAATTTAATCTTCAAAAAATATCTGTAGATAAATAGACCTTGATTTTACTTGACGTGTTTTTCAATTTTCAAACGACCCAACTCCTTACTCAAATCCCATAAATAAAAGTTCATTAAGTAAATCAACTGAATGCAAACCATCAATCAAAAGCATTGCCAGAGTAAAAAATTCGATATTTCCTATAGTCTCTGATGTGACAAACAGAATACAGAATTTTTACAGAAAACGTATCCCTTATTTATTTTTTTTAGATTCACAGTGACTTATTTTACTCATCCCTAAAAGAAGACATTTTATTCATAATCTTGAAGTTTTTATGCTAATGAAGTATTTAAAACTGGAAGATGGTGTGTATTTGGAATGAATTAATAACGAAAATATTTGTAACAAAAATAACGGAAAATGCTTTATCAAATATAAATATTTCTTGAAGTTTATTACAAATACTTTTGATTTACTCATTGAGAGAATCCATATTATAATCAATATTTATGTGTATTCCGATGTCGAAAAAAAATTAAATTAAATAAACAAAAACGCTGAAAATTTATTACTTTAATTTTTAATGTAATCTTGGCCAAAAAGCACTTACTAATACTTATTTTTATTTTCATTTTAGGTACATCCCGTGAATACGGTACCTACAAATTGCACATTTTCAAAAGCATATTACTACACATAGATGTTAAATATCTGCCTTGAAACTTATTTGCTGCCATTTTGTCACCTTTCGTCTTTTCAACGACTCTATTGACATGTTTCTTATTTGTGGAATAAACAGGTAATTAACAATTTAATTACCCTACCTGTCCGGTACCATTCAATAATGAAGTAATCGAAAAAGCCCGAGACGGGTCAAATCTACCTGTGTCGGATTTAGTGTTCCGAATGGAACAAGATGACGACCCCCATGATTTCATTTCTGAAAACGTCTATACCTACCATAGCAAAATATCATGGCACAAAGTTTTAGAAATTGACTTCATTTAGTTTTATTCAAATGAGATTCAATATACATGTTTTATGTTTACAAACATGTTTATGTTGATGTTTATATTCTCAACTAATTTCTGTAGGAATACTCTGAAAAATAAAATGCATCTTTATGTTCTTCTTGACGTTTGTGTTTTTGTGTGTCTGCAGCAGGATATCTTCTCACTAAGCCGAATGTCAAATATATAAAGTATAGACCACAACATTCAAAAAATACATTTGATATGACCTCGAGGTCAAATGTCAAGGTTATACAAAGATGAAGTCACCATCAACTCCGGTATGTGCAACACATAAAGGAGAAACTGGACTGATCGATTTTTCAATGTGACTCAAAGGTCAATGTCACATAAAGGTCACTATATAACATTTCTAAGACAATGACAGCAGAATACTGAAGAAGCAAAGGAGTGGTATTTACAAAAAAACGAAGTCCAAAGACATCGCTAAAACAAGAACACAGAGAACAATGCCGTTAGAGAGCTACAAAACACAGAAATAAAACCCATCATTCAAAACCAAGGCACTAACAGTGTGAAATCCAATGAAACCGAGAGTGACATCAGGTGCTATGATGATATAACCAGATGCAAAATTTTAAAGTAAGCACAGTCATAAAATAAAACTTATAGCCATGAAACACTTAAAAACTTTAATATGACCTCAAGGTCAAATGTCAATGTAACAAGAAGGAAGTCATGTAATAGGACACGTCCTGTCGTTGCAATATATCGATACGCCAAAAGTTTATACCAAACGACAAAAAGTTATGATCCGATTAATGCAAAAAAATGTATATTCTTTTCATTTAGGGACCCCCCTTATTGACCCCAATTATTCTGACATGCGCAGTAAATGGCCATTTAATGTGACTAATTGTCAAGATCACATAAAGGTCACTATATAACATTTCTATGATGATACAACCACCTGCAAAATATCAAGAGTCTATGTCATAAAATAAGGTTAAAGCCGTGAAACACTTTAATATGCAATTAGTTTGACCTTTATATGACTTTGAGGTCAAATGTCAAGGTCACGTGAAGGTAGTCATGTAATAGGGCGCGTGTTCTTATGGCAATATACCAATACGCAAAATATGTAAAGTTTATACCAAAAGACAAAAAAATTATGGCCCGAATACGGCAAAAAATGATTTTTTTCTTTCATCAAGGAATTCCCTTTATTGAGCCCTTTTTGACATGCGCAGTGGACAGGCTTTCAATATGACTGAAATATCACGGTCACTATATAACATTACTAAGATGATACAACTACATGCTTAATATTAAGAGTCTAAGTCAAAAAATAAAAAGTTATAGCCATAAAACACTAAAATATGCAATTGATTTAACTTTTATATGACATCAAGGTCAAATGTCAAGAGTAATATGTAATATTACCCCCCTCCACCACCGACTATTTTTTTCGTACCTCAAAAAAGTTATAAAAATTTTTTAATTACCCGGGAGTACACCGAATGAAAAACTCTTTGTGCGGGTCTAACACAGTAAACAAAATCTAAAATTTAGTCATCTGTAATTCTTGACTATAGAAAGAACCTATAATTTTTTTTCTCCTTTTAAATCTTTTATTTTATAAGTAATAGGGCTTGTATTTAAAACTTTTTCAATTAAAAATATTTCTCTTCTCCAACGAGTTGTATAACCTTTTTCAAATTGACTTTTCTTTTTTGTTATTCTTACTCTATCTCCTACTTTAAATTTAGGTCTTTTAATTTTCTTTTCTTTTTCTGGATATAAATTTTTATAAACTCTTAACTCATTTTTGGATTTACTCGCTTCAACTGGTGTCATTTTAATTGAAGAATGCATTGTATTATTATAATTTTTAACTAATCTATCCAATACATCATTATATTTAAAAGTTCCAGAGGCTGTAAAGTATTTATACATATGTTGTTTCATCGTTCCAATCCAGCGTTCTACTACGCTGCTTTTTTCTTCATTTTCAGTTGAATATAACTTTATGTTATTATCTTTTAACAATTCTTTTACTTGTCGGTTATAAAATTCCGAGCCTTTATCCGACCATATATATATGGGTTTTCTTTCTTTAAATAATGTTTTAAATGCTTCACTTACTGTTATTCCCGTTTTATTTTTTAATGGAATTAACCATCCATATTTACTAAATACATCTATAACTGCTAATAAGTATTTATAGTGTTTATTTTGTTTTGAATATTTTTGCATATCTACTAAATCAACTGCCCACGTTTGATCAACAGAATGGACATAAACACGTCTTTTAGGAAAAACGTTTTCAACCCTGCGATGTAATTCGTCTGCTAATTTATTTGTTAGATTTGTGAACACCATTTTAAATAACTAAAATTGTTCTCTTAAAAATGACAGAAGGAAAAATCTGTACGAAATGTAAAGAATACAAGTTACTAAACGAATATTATAAAGCAAAGGATAAACCAATGGGAGTTAAAAGTGCATGTAAACAATGTCTTAAACTTATAAAACATTTACATTATATTAAAAATAAAGAAAAATATAAACAATCTTATCAAGAATTTATACTTAGGAATCCTAATTATCGACGTGAATATTACTTAATTAAAAATTGTTCTTTAAAAAATGGGCTCTAATAAAAAATTATGTTAAAGAACTTATCAACAAAAGTGGTGTTAATATAGATAATTATTTTAAAAAGATTAAACCAGATGTTAAAAGATTAGTTTTATCATTTCCTAATGTGAAATTTAATCTTATTATAAAAATTATTTATTCAAAACCTATAGCTATAGACGCTGAAAAAATAGAAAGACATTATAATAGTGGATTCATAAGACTTAACGCACAAAATGAATTTAATAAAATATATAATTCTATTATAAAAAATTATAAAGTATTGAAAGAAGAACATCAGGGAAAAGAACCTGGTTTGATATTTTATGAAATAGAAAACACAGAAGTTAAAGCTGTTCGAGTAAGAAGTATAAACAGTTCATCTTATTTTGATTTAGGAATAAAATTTAATAGTTTATTAAATATACAAAACAATGATAATTACTGTTTTTCTTATAGTGTAATTGCAGGAATACTATATAAATTAAAAGAAAAACCTGATGAACATAAAGAATATTCCGACACATTTAAAAAAATGAATAAAAACCCCGCAAGAGCATCAATTTATAAACCTTTTTTAGATAATTTTAATACAAAAAATATTAAATTTCCAATAAGTATAAATTCAATTAAAACATTTGAAAAACAAAACACAAATATAGCTATAAATGTATTTGGAATTGAAAAAGAACTTTTTAATCCTGATGATAAAAAAATTTAATAAATTAAATCAAGAAAAGAATTTACCAGATATATATCGCCTGTATAGAAGTGAATTTGAAGATAGAGATTATGTTATAGACCTATTATATGTTAGTTTAGATGATAAAAAACATTATTGTTTAATTAAAAATTTTAATGCTTATCTTAATTATAATCATAATCAAAGATATCATTGTAGAAATTGTATTGCTGCTTCATATACTACTGAAAAAGCTTTAGAAAAACATAAAAAGGATTGCAATGAATCATTTAAATATAAAATGCCACAAGAAGGAAGTAAGTGTGAATTTAAAAATCATCATTTTAAATTAAAACTACCATTTGTTGGATATGCGGACTTTGAAGCAATTAATATAAAGTTAAATTATATGGATGTTGATCTTCGGAAACAAATTAATAAATTAAGAATAAAAAGTAAATCACATAATGTTAATTCAAAAATAAAAAATAAGATTATTAATAAATTAATAAAAGAAGGAGAGTTAACTGAAAAAAGAGCAAAAACAGTTTATCATAAATATATTAATAATAAAATAAATAATAGAGAAACAAAAAAATATATAGATAAAATTAAAGAAACATTTTAATAAGTTGATAGATAAAATTTTCGATAAATGGGTTAAAGATGAAAGACCCATTGAAATAAGTGATTATGAAATAAATAAATATTGTGAAATTAATAAACTTAAAAGGAGAAAGATTGATATTAATAATCTACGAAATAAAATAAAAAGAGAAAACATTAAATTATCTTTTAAAGATAATACAATAAATTTACAACAACAAAAAGTAGTTTCTTATAATTTACAATTAGTTTCTCAATATCCTAATGTTATACCAAATAAAAATATTAACCATGAACCTAGTGAAAATGCTGA
>MJUU01030623.1:0-23910 GCA_002080025.1 Modiolus philippinarum
GTTACCCTCTTAAAATAAAGCTATTATTATTATTATTATTATTATTATTATTATACTTATAGCAACTAAAGATGACTTGAAAAATGCCGATGTAAAACTAGTTAAGTTTTTGTAGGGTATCACGTGACTAATCGCTTTGACCGTTTAACATACCGCTTTTGTAATTTAAAATAAAAATTCTCTTTTAAGCTTGAAGGGCCTAAAAAGGCAATATGAGCTATGAAATCACTTGGAGTCTGTCGGTGTCCATCCGTCGTCCGCTATCTGTCGGATTTTTTTTAAGAATCTTCTCCTCTGAGACCACAGGACATATTTTAACCAAACTAAGTCTGAATCATTAACAGGGTATCTAAATTAAAAATTGTGTCCGAGGAGTAAGAGAACCTTACAGCATGAATGCTGTTACTAAAAACAGAACATAGGCCGGGGTAAATTACCATTTTTTGCAAATAACTCAAAATCCGATGTAAATATCAAAATGTTAACTTGGGGGGGGGGAAAATTGACTAACATGACAAGATTTACTTTGGCCTGCAATTTTGAAGAAAATCCGAAAACCTGTCTTGGAACTATTGCCCTTTTCTGCATGCAAAATTTTCAAAATTCTAAAAAACTAAAACAGGCAAAGGTCAACTTTTAATTGCGTAATGTTCAACCTATCAAAATCTTCACATGTAAGTAGAATGTTTTAAGAAAATCTGAATACCTATATTGGAGTTATTCCCCTTTATTAATTTTTTTTGTAAGTTTATACATTTTGCCTTTTATATCGGAAAGGATTTGAGATAGAGGATAAGATTTAATGCAAAAAAAAAAATTAGTTTGTCAGGGAGTACATTTTATCTTCATTATGGAAGTTGCCGACCTCATCCAAAATGGCCGAGAGCTTGGAACTTAGATAAATATAAGACCCTATGGAAAACACTTTCAAAACTCTTTTCCTCTGAGACTGGCAATTGGATACATACTTGGTCACAACTGGCCTTTGTTGATCCCATCTGAAAAATGTCTGGCAAGTCTCAATCAGATCAAAGATGACCGCCATCTGGGAACAGAGTTTAACCGTTGCCGCTATGAGAAAACATAAAGAGACTACTTGTACAATATCAGCTGTTCTTTTTTTTGGTTTTGTTTGTTTGAAAAATGTGTATGGCTAGTCTTAATCAGATCCAAGATAGCCGCAAACCGTGGACATAGTTTAACATTGGCCACTTTTGGAAAACACATTCAAAGATCTTCTCCTCTGAACTACTTGGCCAATTACAACTAGGTCACAACTATCTTTAGTTGGTCCCCTTTGAAAAATATGTCCGGTTGTACCACATTAGATCCACGATGGCCGCCATCGGGGAACATAGTTTAGCATTGAACCGTATTCGAAACCACATTAAAAGACCTTCCTCTCTGAAACTACTTGGTTTATTGGAATCAAACTTGGTCATTATAGTCCTTGTTTAGTCCTATTTCAAGAATATGTCTCACAAGTCTTCAATCTAAGATGGCTGCAAACAGGGAACTTAGTTTAACATCGGACCCTGTGAAACTATTTGGCTGACCCGAAAACCAATTCTATTTGGAACCTTACAATATCTAATTTTTGTAAACTTATTGAAACTAAGGAGTATTTCCCTCATGCAAAGCTCTGTCCTTAGCTGATTTTGGCTAGTATCTATTTAGATCATATTTTGTAATTTGTTCTCTATCAGTTTTTAAACATCTTTGACTTTATGGACTTCCAACTGTTTAGATTTTATCTGCACTGAAGAGACATAAGTTGTCGAAATGCGCATATGCAGAATCAAAATTCACAGTAACTTTGGTGTTTAGTTATTTGTTACCACAGGGTCGATGCCTCTCCTGGTGGACTGTCAGTCTCCGAGGGTATTCTGCAGCCCAGTAGTCAGTACTTCGGTGCTGACCCGAAAGCCAATTCTATTTGGAACCTTACAATATCCAATTTGTGTAAATTTGTTGAAACTAAGGAGTATCTGTCTTATGCAAAGCTCTGTCCTTAGCTGATTTGGCTATCTTTGACTTTATGACTTTACGTTTAGATTTTATCTGCACTGAAGAGGAATAAGTTGTCGAAATGCGCATATGCAGAATCAAAATTCACAAGAACTTCGGTATTTAGTCATTTGTACCAAACCTGATCACAACTTTCCTTCATTAACTGTCGTTGAAACTTGTCCGGCAAGTTACAAAATGGCCGTAAGCAGAAACTTTAGTTAAAAATTGGACCCTATTTGGGAAAAAAACATTCAAAGTTTTTTTCATCTGAAAGCATTTTCCCTATTAGAACCTAACTTTGTCAAAATGATCCTTTGATGGTCCACGTTGAAAAATATGTCAAGCAAGTTCACATAAGATCCAAAATCACTGTCGACGGGAAGCATAGTTTTACATATGTGAAATGAATACAAAGATCATTTCCTCCTCCAAATTGGGACATATTATATTGAGGTCTAACATCATAACAGAAAATTAGACCATTTCATTTATCATTCAGGCTATTTTTACTGTATATTCCAGCCTCGGATTTGATTTTCAGGGCGGGGGCATGGGCGGTTTCGTAAATAGAAAAGTTAACTTGGTGCCATTGTAAATATATATCTTGCTCTACTTGTCTGGAAATAAATAATTTAATGTGATTTGAAGAATAAAATTTTGTTGCAAACGTAAATAGATGATTTGATGTGATGTGGTAAATATGTGATTGATTGATTGATTGAATATTGTTTAACGTCTACTCAGCAATATTTCAGCTATATCAAGACGAGAACAAGTTTGTTGATAAATAATCACTTTGGGGTATGGAAAGGGTAAATATGTGATAATAATTGATTAGTTCGAGATTTTTTTTAAAGATAAATGATTTTTCGAAGCAAAATGGCCTACGCTAGCACCCCCCCCCAACCACCCAGAAAATCAAATAGTCATCCCTTAAATCTGCACCACCTTCAACTATGCTATTGTTAATACCAGCGTAACGCATAAGTTTTGAGTTAGCTGCATTCATCTGAGACGATTTAGTATTAGATTTGCATCACTTCATAAGCCGAGTGGTAATTGCAACCATAAAATGTATCCGATATTACTCATTTTTAGGTAATAGAACACACATGTGTTTTAAAGAACAACGTGCCAAATACACATTTATGTGGACACATAAAGATGACTTTAATTGTAAGATTTCATACAATAGTGTATGGCACATTACTTTAATATGACTGCTCAATTTTGTAAACAGTTGATCAGTGAAATTTCATTAGCGGTGTTATGCAAGCTAAGAACCTCATTATGCTAAGGTAACAAAATACAGTTTAACAGTCAAAAGTGTTTAAACGAAGAAAGGTTCTTTTTGTACAAGAATTTCGCTTGGTTGAGAGTACGAAATACAAATGTATATTAAAACACTACGGTTATAAGAACAAGCTTCTATTAATTAAAAATTAATCATTTGAAATCGAGCTTGCACTATAGTACATAAGTGAAAACGCAAAAAAAAAATATATGGTGAAACCTTTAACGCCAGAGAAAAAAAACTTTTAAAGGAATTATTAAAAATTCGAAATCAAAAGGGCAAAAAGACTAAGTTGGTGTAAAAAGACATGGCAGTAGAATATCGAAGGAACAAAGGTGTTAACAAAAAAATCTTAGTCCAAAGACTGGCCAAAAACGATGACACATAAAACAATGACGTTAGACACAGAAAACGATGACTTTGGCAGATACAAACCACAGAAATAAAAATCAAACATTCAAAACAAACGCACTCGTGTCTCATGTGTACACTTTGTTTATCACTATTATCTAAATTTATGTTAATTCTAAAACCTAAGGTTTAACTCCCTTCGTCGTAGTTTTTCTTTGGCTATTTTTGATATTACTGATTATTCGGATTTTGTTTGGTTTTGCATTTTGAACATTAATTGAAATTGTGGATTTCCTATGTTTAAGTCCTAGTGCATCTGATGAGGAATTAATTTCCAAAATGGCCGTACAGCTCATTAAAATTTATTGCAGTTGGAGTTAACATATGCGTTATGGTCTCATGTTCATTTACTCCATATCCTTGATAAAATACTCAGTGTGAACTCCAGTGGCACTGAGAGTGACATCAGGTGCTCCGGAAGGGTAAACATGTCCTGCTCTGTTAACAGCACCCGTCACTATATAAGTGAGTCAATCTAGGAAAGTGGAAATAGTCGGTAGTCAAATCTGATGAAATTCACATAGGTTGAACAAATCCTGACTAAGCAGCTTTTGGGACAGTGTTTTTGCCCAGTTCAAGAAATCACTGTACAAACTACACGCTAAACAGTAACGAATCAACCATACGCTTGTCAATTGTCATACTGCTTAGATTTCAAACGTCCATCTTCGTCAATATACTGTAACCGGAGAGCATGATTCTCCTTGCAAAATTGCAATGGTCACCTCCGGGGATCGAACCCGGGACCTCTAGCACTTCAGCCAGCCACCTAACCGAATGAGCTAAAGAAATATTCCGTTAGCTCAGTCGATTTTTACTGGCTATATATTTACTACCTACTACAACGCAGGTAGGCTGTCCTGTCACACTTCCCCCACCTCGAGAGTCATCATACTTGCTATGTATGACTCTCAACACAAATATCACACACAAACCCTGGTTAGCTCCTTCTAACCACCGTGGGTTTTTTGCTGGGCGCCAAATGTAACAGGAGAGCATGATTCTCCTTGCAAAATTGCAATGGTCACCTCCGGGGATCGAACCCGGGACCTCTAGCACTTCAGCCAGCCACCTAACCGAATGAGCTAAAAAAATATTCCGTTAGCTCAGTCGATTTTTACTGGCTATATATTTACTACCTACTACAACGCAGGTAGGCTGTCCTGTCACAATACAACAAAGATCTAGGTACGAAGCTGAAATAGATGTATCAGTTGCAAACCATAAGAACAATTGTAAACAGCAATTGTTCTGACTTAGCACCTGCATTTCATAAGAAACGATTGGTTAAAACGGTTTTACACAGCACAATATCGCCTTTCCATTGCGGTAATGTCCGGTAGCTCCTTAACAGCAATGACCATTATATCAAGTATACCAAAGGGGAAAATGTCTGTCTAATCTACGGCTGTCATATTACATATAGAAAGTTCAAGTCAATGTTTGGGCATCGTGACAATAAAGGTATAAGGGCTGTTAAAAGGTGAGCAAAACGAGGAGAGAATATTCACTGTCACTTAATTGAAATACTGATCATGAGACGACTATGTCGATCACATTCAATATGTTATTGTGTACGCAGGTTGATACGTAACACCTTTTCCGTATAAGGTAATAGAAGTTTAGAATTAAAACTTGTTAATATATATTTTTTTTTCAAATTTGATTAAAAAATGTGTCCTACGTGCACTTGTTTGTGAGCAGGATGTAACAATAATTGTACATGCTAATTAGACAAGGTATTGTCATATTAAAGAAAATAAGTTCACAATTTATTACTTTGTAATAATTGTCATCAAACGATAGATAATACAAGACACTAATCTTCCGTTCTACACTGTCATCTTCATTATAACTAGACTTATTTATTGCTTTTAAACTTCATATGCGTCGCTAATTATAATTGGCTATTGTAATTAATTTTTATGAAATTATGTTAAACAGCTTATTAATAAATTAACCACATAATATAAGATATTCCTGCTCTGTTTGGTGAGGCGACACATTTGTACATCGAAACAGGAACACGGAAGGTGGTTTTGAGCGTGGATTATAAGCATGAAGGGACTGGCAGGGATTGTCCTTGTTCTCCATCTGAGTTCTATCCATGCAAGTGAGTATAGAAATATTGTTTTCTAAATAAAAATTAATTTTGTGCATTTTACGAATAGAGTAGCCAAATGCCAATAATGTCTGAAATTCTTGCAATTCGAAAAAGTAGCTGACTGAATAAAAACAAACATTTCACAAAATTGTGACATACAAAGCGGCAACACGAGGAATTCAATGATAAATGGGTATCAAGAACTGTGGAAAGGAAAACATGTAATAAATCTGCTGACTAATTAGTTCTACTGTAATATGTTATTTTCATGAATTATTGCTTTTGTTATCTTTTCGTTTTTACGCTAGCACCAGACTTGTCTACAGTAAAAAAAATGGCTGTGCGGCCCTATTTTTAAATAAACGCAGCTTATTTTGGTGTTAAAAGAAAACGCTAGGTATATAGGAAATTTTTGGATTAAAGTAGCTAAAATGTAAAGACTAAAATTACTTAATTGTTACAATGCATCAAGTAATAAAAAGACAGGAAGCGAATTATTACGTATTTTATTGTCTTATCTTTAATAGGATATTACCTCAAAACATTTTTTTTTGGTCAAAATCTTACGATCTTTTGTCGGGTCCAGCAGTTAGCGTTCTATAACAATATAAAATGAATTCATTTTCAAAACTTCAAGGGAAAAACAATTACAATAACAAAATTTATTACTTATGAAGCAGTTGAATTAATAGAAAATTAAAATGTGAACACTTCCACAAAAAATTAGCTAATTTCACTTGATATCAAGTAATAAGATTGTTTGACAGCACGGTGAAGGGGAAATATCTAAAGAGAAAAAATAGCTTTTGCCTTGCATGAAAATATTGATCAAATGCTGCTGGAATAAAATGTGTTCATGTGCTAAAATGGACGTATCCATGTTATGTCTCAGAGTTGTATCCATTGAATGGATTGCAAGGCTTGAATAGGGTTTGAAGGTCTCGTTCAATTTTCAAATTTCCGGTACATAAATTGGATTTCCAGAAAATATGTGACGTTTCAAATAAAACTTTGAAAGTCATAATTCTTGGGCATCACATTTTTCGTAGGAAATGTGTCAACATGTCATTTTTATCGTGAATTCTCGAACGTCAAATGACGGGACGTACATACCCTATATTGGTATGCTAAATATTTGCTTCTTTGCACTTGGCATATAATACGTCAAGAACCTACTTCTTTTTGAGTTTTGTAATTCTACATATATTATGCCTCCTTTTTGTCAACCATAAAATAAAAAACTATCATTTTTAATGAATTGTTAAAGATAATTAATGTCAAACTTTGCACGATACGTTTTAAAATTTGCATAAAATAAAATATTGTTCGGATTATTGTCACATTATTAAGTGCACTGTCACAAATGAAAAGTTTGTGTACAATTTGCATGCTGCAAAAAGCATTGTAAGGAAATGAATAATAAAAATATCTTTCAAAATAATAAATTTACTGCTATTCCATTATGGAGTCTTGTTCAAATCATCTTTGTGTCTCGGCCAAATTATGATTTATCATTGAGCATAACGTATACGTTTTCAATACTTGAATTTTGATTACTTGAATTATGTTTTGGTTTATTAGTTATTCCTGCCACTTCTGTCTTCAGACTTTTCAAATTCAGAAAATTCAGAACTATAATACTTGTATGATCGACCAAAGGATTTTAAAGTGATTCTGTTCGAGAAATTAAAATTAGAATAAAAAAGATAACAAAATTCATCAACAATGACCTAAGAACAGTCACATGCCACAATATACTAGGAAAGAATTATTTAAAAAAAGAATCTGATAGAATATCAGCATTTAATTCTTTAAATAGTGCACAATGCGATAAACTTTTCATTTTAAGATTTTTACAAGCTTTTTACGTAATTTTACAAAATTCTATCCCTGACACTCAAGTTTCGAAATTTTGAATTCAATTGATTTTGTAATAAGCCTTTTTTATATTGAACAAAAACAAATGATTTCTGGCCAACAGATACGGGGATTTAAAGCTGATAATCATTTTTACGCATCTGCGCAAAATGGTGCTATATTAAGGGAGATAATTTGTGAAGATATGAAAGGAAAAAATCAGTCTTTGCTATTTATTCAAAAATATGTTCGGTGACCCCCGCATTTTTTTTCAAGCAAATCGAAGGCAAGTATATTAGCTAAAAAATATGAAATTAAAAAAACATCTTATGTAACAAAACTAAGTATCCAGGAATTCGACAACGTTGTCGAATTCAACAACTGTTGTTGAATTCAACAACTTAAGGTTGTCGAATTCGACAACTCTAAAGGTTTTTCAAAAAGTGGCATAAAGTTATAACAGATAGCATAGTTTTTTTGCTTTATTTTTTATCTGAATACATATTCTGCAAACTTTCTCAGTGGTTGCAAAATATCAGACCAATAATAAAAATTTTCCCCATTACCCTCAATGTTAAATGAAGTTGTTGAATTCGACAACTTTCATGATTTTTTCATTTTTTTCTGAACTGAGAAAAAACGGCATCATTTGAAGTAGTTTACTTGTTATTTGATCTGATTCTGCACAACTTTTCTATTGGACCGAAAAAAATCTATGCAGGAATTAAAAAGTTACCCATTACCCTCAATGCAAATGGAAAATATTATCTAGGCAAAACTGGAGAAATTGGGTTGTTGAATTCGACAACGTTGTCGAATTCAGCGACGTTGTCGAATTCTGGGATTTCCCGGACTGATACAAAAATTGTCAACATTTGCTAATATATCAGGTTTGTGTCAATGTTTTTTGTTATGGGTTTTCGTCTGCAGATAAATTTTATACTATGAGGACTAAGTAGAATAAAAAAGTATTTCAAAATTTTCAAAATCATTAAGCTTCATGTTAATGAAGAATCTTTTTTTTTATTTCTCGTCCGTTTTCAGGTGCTTTCTTGGTTAAAAAAAACTACAATTATTTTAATACTGTACTCTAATTGGGCAATCCCTACACAAGCCTTTACAAGTTTCAAGAAATAGGAAGGTTTCCGTTTATGTCCATTTTGATGAATTTTCCCTTTGATCATTGACATAATCAAAACTTTGATGAGTGTTTATTTTGCGTTAGTGTCAATCTGGCTGTAATCATTTATATTTCATAATATTGTTATATTTCTGATTTATTGATTGTAAATATATTTCATGGACGTTCGATGCATGCCAAATGACAATGAAGTTCGCTTACTTATAAACAGTTGATAATTAGGACAAGAAAAGACCTCAAAACAATAACGTTAATGTCTGAGGGGAAAAGGAAACAAAAAAATTAAACTTGTCTTAATAAAATAATAGAATGTACACATTTAAAGGATATGAATTAAATGTACAAAAGACAAAGTCTCCTCAAATAACATTGTAGATCTAATCAATGGAACAACGCTTTTATTGTTGTTCTTATTCTTGAGGTCACCATGGGGCCTTCAATAGTTTTAACTGGCAAAACTTATATTGGTACCGTATGCACGTTATATTCCAAAAATAGAAAATGAAGTAGAATGGTGCGTGACACTTGTATGGACGGAAATGTGAAAGTATTATTCAATAGCAAAAAATCAAAATGTTTTAGCTTTAATGAACAAAAAAAAAGGTAAAAAAAAAAAACAAACAACCAAGCAAACAAAAATGAACAAATCTGGAACAAACCGGACCTTGTGGTTTCATGTTATTATGTTTCTGTCATACATGTGTCTAATTTGAATACCACAAACAATGATGTGGTTAATATTTTATGGAAAAATTTCCCTTAGTATGTAACCGAATTTTTTTGGGGTTTATCCTGCAAACATAACCTTTCTTGTAGTTTTTATACCAATGACGTTACTAAATCAACAAGGCCTGTCCTAAAAGCCGTGCGGAACCTTTGCTAAGATACAAGCAAGGTATCATGGTAACTTCAAGATGAAGAACAACATCAAACGCGTTGTTCGATTTAAACAAGAGATTACTGTGTCTCTCCTCATTGTGGAATCCCTCAAAAATATTCCTAGTTCGAGATATGAATGCGCTTCAAATATTTCAGTTATGGTGTACATGTATTTGTTCTTTAGTAAATTTCTCATACGATGCTCCATACTTTAATTTTTTTGTTTGCATTTAACATTTATAATTTCAATTTGTTATTCTGGCCACCTATTTTTAGTTCTAACATTTCATGATTTCTTAATACCAAATCTTTATGCCACTGACTCGATGATAACCCTCAAGTTGTTTATATGTCAGGATGACAGCGATTATTAGAACTCTTTTCCAGCTAGATCTACGTTTTTTTATCCTCCATACATATTCGGAAAAATTAACATTAGTGCAGCATTGTTTTACATTGAGCAATGAATTCAGCTTAAACATGTACTGGAGGCCATCTTGAACTTCCTATGAGGTGTGAGAACAGAGTGTTGTTGAATCTTTAATAGTGACTAGAATGTGAAAAAACAACAACAAAGGGGTTGTTCTATTGTTTGACTTTACAATGTATTTGTAGAGGCTTTGTCTAATGTTTATTTACCCCCTATCATTTCATTGTAATATATTGATTCAAGTCATCTTAGCAATAAAGATAAATTCTAATGTTTCTTTTAATATTGTTTTAACACCTGGAAAGTTAATGAAAGTAAAATCCGAATAAATCGTTAGCATAACAAGACAACACAAAAAATAATAGTCCCAAGACCTCTTTGATATGTGCAGACAGACAAAATATAACTATCAGATTTTATCTCTTACACAAAGCATTTACCAAACAAGTCATGGATCACGCATGAAAATAAAATTAAAATTTAACTACGTGTCGTAAGGCAATGTCGTTTCTCACTCGATGCAGTTGTGGATTTCTATATGTGGTTTACTGTTTCAATTTTTGGTGTCCAACTGCCAGTTTATTATTTTACGACGTTTATAATCATGTCTGCTTACTTAGTTGGTGCTCTATTTGTTCAGTTGTCTCAGATTTAGGCAATGTTGACTTCCTATTACTAATAATTGTTTTTTTTTTATTATTTCCTTTGAAATTCCTTTTGCCTATTGTTCAATTTACGTCTGTCAATAAATTCGCCAATGAATTATATATTAAACTGTTTTTGTTAATTTTAATACCAATACATCGGTAAACGAATACCGAAGCAAAAAACATTGAAAGGGGAGATTAAAAAATCTAAAATCATGGAAAGTCATATCCAACTAGAAATGTCACAGCTTGACAAAACAAATAAAGAAAACTGAACAAGAAACGCCACAAAACTAATATATTATCTCAACATTGATTATTGAAGAGGTCCATGATGAGGTAAAAAGTCGAAAACAAGATTCCCAATACCAGAGATGAATGCCCCTCTTATATATTTCAGTAATTGTGTACATGTTCTTGAGAGAAGATCTCCATTACCATACTTTCAGATTGTAACATTTTTTTCTTGTAATTTCCGAATTTTATTCTTGCCATTCTGTTTATAGTGACCATATCTCACTATTCCATATGTCAGGTTTTCTTGCAATTGACTCGATGACTGTTATTGTCTTTAGTCGGGCAAAGGATAAAGCGGTTGACAGAACATAGTTATTTCATGTTTGTTGACGACGTGGCATCAATGAATTTTGAGCTAAGACCGGCGCTAGGGACTATCTGTAACTTACCCTGATGTATTGGCTAACCTCATTGTTGAAGGCCACATGGTGGCTTCAAGATGAAGAACAACAATAAAAGTGTTGTATCGTTGCCATTTTCACCACAGTGTGTAGGGAACTTGTCTAATATGCATTTACTCCATATCATTTCATTGTTAATATGCAAAAACATAATACAAAATATTCTTATTTGTAGATACAAATGGACCAATACAAGTTGAAGAATTCACAGCAATTAAACAGTTGAATCCTGTGAGACTACAACAGTTGATCCCCGATGCAAATAGTCTGGTTGAAGTTGATTTGCTGAAAGATTACTACGCAGATGCACAAAACCACATAATACGAAAAAGACAGGCAGGACCTCAGCCCGATGCAGATCCAGCACCTTCTCAAAAGCGTCGTAGGAGAAGGAGAAGGAGAAGGAGGAAAAAAGTTTCTAGTGGCAGTCCTCCTCAACAAGAACAGATTCGAACTGCAGAACCACCTGTAGAACCACCTGTCGACATGGAAGCCCCTTCTCCAGTCGAAAATGTTCTTGACCCTTCGCTAATGCGTAGAGAACGTGCAAGGCGACCGAGGCCCCCACCAACGCCTGTTGATGTTCCCGAGGCCATGCCGGCAGCTCCTACCTTGAGTGAAATGAGGAAAGAAGATACCAATGGTTTATTGAGAGCAGAAGAGCTTCAGGCTAATTATATAAAAACGGATATGATGCGGGCAAATAGATTGAAGGCTGATCGAATAAAAGCTGATAAAATAAAAGCACAAGATGTAGTGGTTACGTCAAAATCGAGAAGACCGGAACGACCGAAACCTAGATTAAGGGAATTCGTGCAACTTGAACCAACCTACGAAAGAATTGGTACTCAAAGACTAAACTCTATCGTGGACAGTCATAGGTTAGAGCCACTACAAATAAGTCAAGCGGATCAACCTAATTATTTCGATACACATCCATATGTTCAGCAACCTAATCTTTTTGAAGCACAACAGTTAATGCAAAGCCGGTATAATAATAGAGGCTTGTTTATGCGCCCTCTAGAAAGGTCGAGAAAAAGACAAAACCGGGGCCGTAAGATATCTCAGCCACCACCTTTTCAGCCAGGAGAAGTGTTGCCGGATATTCCATATGCAACGCGACAGTTGATTCCTAAACTTAGCGAATTCATTGCTGAACCACCATCGTTTCGATCAACTAGTCAACAAGTAAAACAAAAAAGTATGAGAGCACAACACCGTCCTTCATTTGACCATTATGACCCATTTACAGATCGTATGTCTTTTGATAACCCGGATGTACATTTCAGAGCAGAAAGTGTAAACAAAAAATTAAGAGATACTACATCAAAGTCATATTTATCACAAGCTGATTCGTGGTTTTTCAGTTAGATCTTGAAAAATAAAAGCCAACATTTATGCTACAAAGGTGAATTACCCAAAATGAATTAAAAAACAAAGTATATATTACAAAAAATTTAGATTTTTTTTATAAATATGGTTAATTGATAAGTGATCGCTTCATTTTTCCTTTGTTTTGCTACATTTCTAATGTATAGTATTTATTTATTTTTGGCATACGTGTATAAGAATTGTATGTTACTGTTATATTATATGTGTTTTATAAATTAAAGATCTAAAATTGATATATCGTCCAATAACGATTTTCTTAAATTGATTGGAGATTTTCATTATTTGATTATATACAATAAAAAATATATTGGCTAACCGATTGAATTTCATCAGTCAAATACTAAGGTGTTCAACACCCATTTGTGCGACTATGTTTTACCGAGTATAAATCCTGTAAAAAAAAACAAAATGAGCCCCTCACTTTGAAAAAAAAAATAATAAAAAACAATGGCAGTAGAATACAGAAGGACGCACTGAATACAAAAAATCAAAGTCTAGATACTAGCAAACAGAAAATACAAAAACAAAATAAATAAATAAATAAAAGGAAAATAAGGTAATTATAGTGTATATTTGTGCTTAATCTCTTTGTCTTTGGCAGTGAAATACTTTCAAGTTAACTAATCGGACTATTTTGTTCCATGTGTGCAGTTAAAAAACACATCTTGGAAAAAAACATTTACACCGGATTACCTGTCTTTTCATTTTCAATCTCCGTTGTTGGTTTACAGTTTACCATATGCCCGACTGGGTTCTGATTTCAAATTATCTAGTCTATAATGCAAGCTTACGTAATAAAGACGGAGGTCTTGGCCCGTGCAATTAATTTTAAATCGATCATTAGGATTTCAATCCATCAACCCCCTCCCCGTGTAAAAATGTTTTTAGACATCCTCGTAAGAATAATTTGGGCTGCATTTTATTACTTTGGCAATGGAAACAATAATTACTCATTTACCCGTCAACTTTCTATTTGCACATTACACGTGATTTCATCGGACTATGACATGTTGTCAGTAAAAACCTTTATGGAACGCATGTATCGGGAACATTTGACATGAGGTCGCACGCATATGATTCATCCCGAACATACATTTTTTGCTGACCGGTAAATAAATGATTCATTTAACATTTTCTTTTATTTCAAATGTTTTTTAATGTTTTCACCAGGAATTAGACTTGAAAATGCTTAATTTCGCACATTATAATCTGAAATTATGAATTCATCGGGAACAGAAAAAAAAACTATAAAAAAATACAGCTCATAATGGTTTTAAGACTTCACCGGCAAATAATCTTATAAATGCCCCGTCTGATACCATATTTTAAATCTGTCATTAGAAAGTTTTTCTGGTAATAATCTTTCGATATATCTACAGATTAATTATCTCCTTATTTTGTTTGGTAACTGTAGACAATTGTTGTACATAACCAATAAAGGAATGTGGTGTAAATACAAATGCGACGAAATCTCAACAAATACATTGTAAATCCTAGCAATGGAACAACGTTTTTATTGCTATTCTTCAATTGATGTCATAATGAGGCCTTCAACAATGAGATTTGCTGATACCTCATGGAAAGTTCAAGACGGCCACTAACATTTGTTTGTGCGGAATATTTCGGATCCTCTATTGTTTTAGTTTCAGGAACACTGGAATACCTCTTGTATCTAAGATAAAGATAATACAAATCAATTGTTAAGTTTTAAAATAACTGTTGTATTTTTTTATAAGAAATATGAATTTGAAATGTAAAGATTATTGAAAACGACGAGATACTTCTTCAGTTTGAGGATTTAGCGATGATTTCACGATCCCTTGATTTATGTGCTTAGTTTCCTACAATATTTTCTTTTAACTGTTCTTACCATTTGGACACGGATGGTTTTTAGACAAAAGTTAGTGTATATTTGCATACTGAGAGTTTCAGTTTCACGAACGAGAACATTTTTAGCTAGATTTTTTTAGCCAAGGCTTAGACATTACCGATTATACCTTTTTACTACAATACCCAAGCGAAACTATTGTTCAAACTGGACTCCCATATTTAGTAGATGCCACTTTTTCTGCAATAGTGAGCACATTGTTTTGCAAATCTTAGGTCCAAAGGAGTATGTACGATAAGAGACATATTTGGCCCCAGATCTAGCCGTATTTTCAAATTGAGTTTTCCTTTAAACTTTACTTGGTATATCACAGTTGATATACTGCTTAATCAAAATTCAAGTAAATTGGTGTAGTAACGTCATCAAATCCTGATTGTGACGTCACAAATGTCATGCTTCTTCTAGATTTAACGAAAATCGACGCATTTTCGTCAATTTTTTGGCACAGAAAGCACAGAGCGCATCCTTGTGCCAATGAGATTTTTTGATATGTTGAAAGCATATAAAATAGCTACCTTTTCATACAAAAATCTTATTGGCACATGCATGCGCTTTATGTTTCCTGTATTGAAATATGTAAGAATTTTGGTCATTTTAGTCAATTTTTATGGAAATGCGTATATTTGTCGAACTTTGGAGTTCATTTTTATCTACTTACAAAATAGACTTTGGCAATACCTGTCATAGTTTATTATCAACTGATATTGAATTATATTTTGAGACATGGTTTTATGAAATATAAGGATCTTAATTTTAGGGGCCAAATATACCCCTTAACGTACATACTCCTTTGTTGTCTCTTCAAAACTTCCGTCATATGTGTAACTAGAACTTGCAACATTTCGTTCTGCTACATGTAGAGATGGTTTTACCAACCACCTTTTTTATCTTTATTACCAACACCCTTACTAACCACGCCACGTCCAACGTGTATATTTTAAGATTAATAAACATATTTTTATTTACAACTCTCATTTTGGAAGAACAATATGAAAACTTGTAAACCTAAATGGAAGTTGACTATCATGCCATTTAACCAAACAGTTTGTTTTTCTCTAACCAAACGGTCATGGAGACCACACAGAAATCTTTAAAATAACTTCTACTTATCTTAGTTACAAATCAGTAATCGATATAAAACTTTGTAAAAATGATTATGATACCGAGATTCGAAACCTCGTCTACACAACTACACACCTACTAAATTGCTACCNCTTTAAAAGTCGCATGAGATATGAATAAAATAGTTTTTATTGTGGTGCAAGTTAGATACCGGACATTGCAAACAAAAGAAGAGACCAGTATTGAATCTTGAAGACATTTTATTCCACACTCGTGCTCTAGTAAAAGCCTTGGGGCTAACGCCGCCCTCGGCCTTCACCGGTGCACTCATGTGGAAAAGATGCCACCCAGATTCAATACCGGTCAATTCTTTTGTTTGAAGTTTACGGTATCTTATAATTACAATGGTTCTAATCATCGACATGTGAGATTCCATATAAGGATGGAGCAGAACATGATTACCCTTTCAGGACATTCGATATCTCTCTCAGTTTTTTAAAAGTTCACACTTTGTGATTTATTAGTGTATTGTGTCTTTGGCCTCCTACCTCCCAGTATGTTTGCCAAGTCTCCTTGAGTGTCCATTGGTTTTCTAATTTTACTGCCATTGTTTTAATATCGTACAATTTGTATAAAATGCTCACAAATTCAAAATCCTCGAAAAAAAACTTTGTATGGGGAGGATGTCAAATTTGGAAAAAAAAGAAGTAAAAAATAGTAAAAGTGGAGAGCTGTCGCTTGAAATTGTCATTAAATATTATATGCACTAAAACGTTTACTTTTGAACAAAGTCGCCAAAAAAATGTTTATGAGACAATGCAGTTCATTTATATTTGCTCGAATTTGTTAAATATACTATATATTTCAGTTCCCGTTATCTCTATAATCTTACGATGATACATTTGCTCTAGAACTAGAACCTATCACTTATTTTCTACTGTAGCCTCCAAGATACTATGTTCTTTTTCGACCCGCTTTTACTGTTTTAGAAGGAATATGCCAAAAATATCTTTTTACAATACTTTAAGGTCAAGTCGAAGTAATTGAACGTCATCTGGTGTTGTCTTGTTTTGAAAGTTTTTGGTGACGTCCCCTTCTATTGTATGACGTAAATAGCAACGCAAAACACTTATGTCGTCTCATATGATTTCACGAAATGCATTATGGTGTCACCACAGGAAGGATCTCGTCGAAGAAACTTTTTGTAATTTTAAGACCGCTTCTTATGAAAAAAAAGCAACAACAAAATCGGCAAAAAAAAAAACAAAAGAAAAGATAATTAACAATGAAGGGATATGGAGTAAATGCAAATAAGACAAAATCTCTACAAATACATGGTAAAACACAGCAATGGAACAACGCTTTTATTGTTGCTCTTCATCTTGAAGTCAACATGAGGCCTTCAACAATGAGCATTACTCATACCTCATAGCAAGTTCAAGACGGCCCCTAGCACCGGTTTGAGCGGTATTCATTGCTAATTGTGAATATATGGATATGGAGGAAATGCACATGTTTGAGACACAGTCTCTACAAACACATCGCATACAACAACAAAACATTAACAAAGATCACAGGTTGGAGAGATAGTCGCCATGTATTTATTGAATAATGACACTTCTAAAAAAAGCTCTGTTGTCCGCTCCATTTGTCAGACTGCACAGACCATGAACTATACGACCTAAGAATGCAGTGATTTCTTTTTAGACCCCAAAACACGATGCACAGCACATAGTCGGCGCCTAACAAAACACCTTTACAAGTCAAACTTGTTAGCATCAAATATCAATTGACAAACATCTACATCTTATCTTTTTGCGGAAAGTAAAAAGAGAATTGTTTCTCTATAGATATCATAAACGCAGTCAAAATTTGATCAGTTTAATATTCAGACATATATGTGCATATACCATTGACGGGTGATGGATTAATGTATTGGATTTTAGATATTTATAGATAGAAAATAAAGTTTCAGTAGGTTTTCCAGTAGCTGTAATAAAAGGAAAATGTTGCCTGTCATTTTAATATCACTCTATGTTAATCATAGCTAGTCCTCGCGACTTCTGAACTGTTCTTTTTAAGTTGATATTCCCAAACTATTTGATGGTGTGGTTTTTAAAGTGTGAAATTTAAATATTCACAAAGAGGTATTATTTATAAATAAAGCACAGACTTCACATGGAAACTTGTGTTTGAAGTTGGGAACTTTGAAGAATCTAAAATATTTGAAGATGGTTTTGTATAGTTGCTATTTTCAGGGATACAGATTTAAAGCAACGAAAACTTCAATCACATTTTTCGTGTGTTGATAAAGATAGACTTTTTTAAGTCTATACATGTACTTTCGTAAGTTTTTAAAATATTAGCGATTAATCTTTGAAAGCCAATTAAATCAATGTCTCTTCGACGCCGCTTTCGGGAGAAATAAATATTAGATCAAATTAATTAAAAAGATTATAAGTACAGTATAAGTCATTATTACTGTCGTAAACATTATTGATTTTTTAACTATATATATATATATATATATATATATATATATATATATTCTTTATTCTCAAAACCAATTTACAAAGGTACAGAGAAGTTGTTATCAAAATACATAAATGACACAAAATATATCCGACAGAAGATGAAGGCGGATTAACCTGGAGGACATATCCTCTTATTTATAATTCTAATAAATTTACAAACTTTACTAAGGACAGAAACAGAGTTAGACTAACGTTCGGTCTGCTTCTGTACTTAGCTGCAATGTATAATTTTCTATCGTTCGCAAAACTGGAACATTCAAATAAATAATGAAACTCATCCCCTAATTCCCTCCCTCTACATAAATTAAAATATCTAAATTCTCTTTCAATTCTTTGTCATCTCCCAACTTCAACTGGCAATCTGTTCTAAATTTACACAAAATAAATTTTTCCTTATCATCTAAAGTTGAGATAATTTTCAAATTTTAACTCTTTCTTAAATAGTTTGTAGTTATCACTCTTTGTTGAATTTTCAATAGATGACTTCCAGTTTTGCTTAAATTGATCAATTAGATTATTCTTAACAGTAAAACGTAACCAGTTTTCTGTAATACAGTTTTGAAAAGTCCATATATAGGATAAACCACTTTGATCTAATATTTTACGAATTTGATTTATCCATGGAGAAACCGGTTCGTTTTCGAAATTTTGAATATAAAGTAATTTATAAGCCAATGATGAAATTTTGGACTGCTTCCCGAATATTAATTTTGACCAAAAAGATATCATTCTAACTTTAATATCGATTTCAAGAGGATATCTTCCGAGTTCCCCATAAACCATGTAATTTGGAGTGCTTGCTTTTAAAGAAGTAAAATTTTACAAAATTTCAGATGGACTTTTTCTATTATCTCATTTTTACTAAATCCCCATATTTCAGTTCCATTAAGTAAAATTGGTTTTACAACTTATCAAAAAGATCTAACTGACATTTAATTGACAAATTATGAGTTCTACCTTTTTTTCAATACCTCATACATTGCTTTCATCCCTTTGTCAACAATATCCTTTTTCGCTGAAATGAATGAACCCGTTTTGGAAAACAATTTACCGAGATATGAAAAATTATTCACAATTTCAAGCTCAGCACCATTAAAAGTGAAATGTCAATTATTTGGTAACCTCCCATTTGAAAATACTAAAATCTTTGTTTTATCAATATTAACTTTCATTTTCCATTTCTGATAGAAAGCATGAAAATAGTTTAACTGATTTTGCATATCAGATTGTGACTCTGACATGATAACCGTATCGTCAGCATATAAAATAACAAAAAGTTTTAAATAAAAACCCAGTTCATCTTCAAAATCTTTACTTAATGAAGATAAACCTAAAACATCTCTATCGTTTAAAAAAGCTTCCAAATCATTTAAATACAGCGAATAAAAGGAAGGGGGGAAGATTTTCACCCTGTCTTACACCATTATTAGATTAAAAATGTCTGATGTCTTGTCATTATAAACAATTCTAGATTTAATATTTTTATATATATTAACTATTACATTGTACATTTTACCATCTATATTACTCACCAATAATTTAGACCACAATCCTTCTCTCCATACAGTATCGAAAGCTTTTTCAGAATCAATAAATGCCACAAAAAGTTTTTTTTCTTTATCTTAAGCAATTAAAAAAAAAGCATGTAAGGCGAAAATATTATCAGTAGTGGAATACCCTTTTCTAAAGCCACTCTGGTTTTCATTCAAAACAGAAAAATTTTCGGAGAAGGAGTTCAATTTTTTTTAGGAGAACAGCTGTAAATAATTTACCGAGACAGCTCAATATTGTTATTGGTCTATAATTTTTAGGATTAAGAGAATCACCCTTATTCTTATAAAAAGGTTTAATATTTCCCAATGACCAGCTTTCTGGTATAACACCTGAATCAAAAATAGCGTTAAATAATTTAGTATAAACGGGTAAAAATATATCAGTTGATGATTTTATATACTCATTTATTACAAGATCATCAGCACATGCTTTATTATTTTTCAGTTTTTTTACACATGTAAGTATCTCACCAGTGATCTCACTATTAATTTCTGAATTTAAACCATGTAATGAATTTTCGTTAATGTCAATACCTTCAAATACACTGTTAGTATTCTTATCTGTGGGAGATTTATTCAAATCTTTGAAAAAATTATACAAAGATTCTACAAAAATATCCGGTTGTTTTCTATATGAACCTTTTCGCAAAATATTCCAGTATTCTTTACTGTTATTTGATCTAAAATTTTATGACAGTAATAATTCCTTTATCGGAATCGCATCTATTGTTTAGACTGATAATGATCCCATCAATTCGCTGTCTTCAATGCAATATTATATCGAATGAATGCTTGATTCTGCTGCACTTTTATGCCGAAATATGAATGAACTTTTTATTGGCAACAAAAATGGTCTTGCAATCATTGCAAAAATGCAATTATTTGTATAATATTGTAAAAAAGCAATGATAGCATTCAAACACATTTGAATACGCAATAGGTCATGCGCCACCGGCGGATCCAGGCTTCGAAAAAAGAGGGTTCCGATGGGGTTCCAGACGATTTTTTTACCACTATTGTCAATTTTTACCTTAATTCTGCACAAGATTTAAAACATTTCCAGAAAAATAGGGGTTCCAACCTCTGAAACCCTCCTTGTCGATCCGCCAATATGCGCTAAATTGTTTAAATACAAGAGTTACTGCGTGTATTTGTTTCACTCGTTTGCATTGTTCTGTGTTTAATTAATCGAAAATATTAAAAATCTAACCAACTATATTTTAATTATCGGGCGAATAATGAATTTAAATATTGTGACAGAAATGTTTTATATTTAGCTCAATAAAAGTATTTCTCGAAGAGAAACAACTAACTTCAAATTGTTAATTTAATTGTATTTAAGTCTGTAAAAATAATAAAATAACATTTCTTTTGTTCTTTGCATGGCTTAATACTGTAACCGGAAAAAAAACAAGATCTGGTGTAAATAATGGAGAAACGCATTGCAGTACCAAGTCGGTACACTTATATAGTACCAGTTATACATGAAGGACTCCTGCTGAGATACTGTTTGCGCTACTCTTTTATTCATATCGACGTCGGCAAACGTGATCCTTGACGTTATGAAAATTAGCAGGATTGTGTTAGTTTTTTGAAAAACTGTAGGACGTATAGCCATCTTTAAAACGACGTTTTTCTGATTTTGTAGCCGTCGAAAACCCACTTTCCCTATATATTCAATGTAAATTTAGGCCAAACTGGACAATTTTCAAACTGCTGGGAAACAAAAACGAGTATGGGTACCCCATTTTTTCTTTTTATATTTCAATATATCTCAAGCTAAGCAATCATCATGCAAAAAATCAGAATTTTGTATGACACCGTCAATACTTCGACTTGACCTTGAAGGCAATTAAAGCAAATATTTTGATTTGGGATAAAATTACATTGATTATTATATCAGAAATTTAAATGTATATATATTGAGCGCCTATGAAAACGTAACACCTAATATTACATATGGTATAAGTTCCTATTAATCTCATTGGCTGATACGCTCACGTGATTTTACGAATATTCAGTATATTTCAGCGTTGTTTCTAATTTTAGGTATATTGACGCCATGTTTCTATTTTTAAGTATATTGACGCTATGTTTCTATTTTTAGTTTTATTGACACTACATGTCTGGTTTGACTTTCAAACTATAGTTTTTCACTAAGAAAGGTCTAATGAAAAAATATTTAAAAAAAAAAAAAATGGAAAACGCTTAACACATTAAAAGGAGTTTCCGCCGGGAACAATGATAAAAGGGGATATTAAAATGTTTTTACAGAGCAACCATGCACTGAAATCAATGAAAAATATATTTAACAAATGTCACATGTTTTTTATTGCACACTTCATGTAAACACGCTAATAAAAGGGCTTACTTGTTTGTTTTCTTTATTTGCAAATTAAAGAGAAATGTCGGCATTTATAAGCACTCATGTTACCAATCCTAGATGCTGGCAGATCTACACCCGCCTTCAAATAAAGGTTCTATTCAGTCTAATTAAATTCCGATGTATTGACAAAAATTTCCTTCACAAAAATGTAATGAGTAACAATATAAAAATGATGGACTTTTTACTCTGTCAATATCTTAAATATGGACCTGTTATTAATATATTGACCTCGGACTTCGTCCTCGGTGAATATAGACCTAACAGGTCCATATATAACATATTGACTTCGTAAATAGTCCATAATTGATAAATATTTATATTTAAGAAATATTCTATGTCAAGCCAAAAAAACTTTGCTAAATGACTGATTTCAAGTTTCGCAGTCTACTCTGGAAAAAAATTGTCATAGCATCAATGTTTGGTTAAATTGTCTGATAATTGCGATCATACTGACAGAAAAATTAGAGAAATCGCCTATTTCTTCGAATTCCGAGTTCCAATTATGTGAGGAAGTTGTTAATAGTTGAAATGTGCCAAAATGGTAATATCTTGAATATTTGGATAACAAAATACCGATTTTATTAGAATTTCAATTGTAAACACCAATAAGACTCACAATAAATTCCAAAAAGGGTGACATAATTTCAAACTAACTCAAGGTTGTTCAAAGATGATAATCTTTAAAGTAATGTCTATTGCTTGGATAACTATTCAATTCGAGAAACAACCAAGTGAATGTTAAGAGTCCTTATCATTCATGGATTAAATGTAAACAAGCCCCATAAATTTCAGCTGGGAAAATGTTTTACGCGGAAAATCTTTGTAGTGAACAATAAAGATGATAAAGAAAAAACAAGCATGCGTTAATTTGTTCCAAAACACATTTTGTGTGCGTTTCACGCAATCAATTGTGAGAAGCGTTGCTTCAAAAATCAGTCATGCTGATTTTGTTTTTTTTTAATTTGGAAAGCCTAATATGTAATTACAGTAAATTGGCAGATATATTAGTTGAAAATTATTTAAAATTGTGCCCCAAAAAAAAAATCTTCAAAAAATAGTGCTATATTTACATTGGCATTCATGTTCTTCTGTGCAAAAGCCAACATTATAAAGGACAATATCAATTTTCAAGAGAGTTTTCATATAACAGATTTTCATTAACATTCAGTCAACATTACATGAATCTAATAGTACCCATCTAATGTTTACGTCCTATGCAATGGATCAGACTAAGTTTGTATCTGCAGTGCAGGAGTCCGTAAAAGGGGTGTTTGAAAGAGTTAATCGTATTAAAGCACTACCATGCTTTCAATTATTGACTTTTTTTTAATTTTTGTAATGCGAAATTGTTATTCTAACCACCTGTTGATTATTTCCACAATTTACTATTTTATAATGCCAAATAGAATAAAAAGATAACAGGAAACACCTACAATGGCCGAAAAACATAGCCACATGCCACAAAGTAAATAAGAACTGCACAAGAAAAAAAAAAACACAATAAAAATACAAAACACAAACGTAAACAACGATAGGAACTCGGGACAGCCGGACTTGGTACCGGCTCTAGCAAAAGCCAGTAGGGTTAAACAGTTTTATGGGTACCCAACCCCCCCCCCCCCCC